>QANY01012233.1:0-5000 GCA_003255025.1 Datisca glomerata
CGGTATAAAAATAGAGAATCTATTCTCTTTTTTTTCCAAAAAAAAAAGAACTTGGAGATTGTGTAATGCTTACTCTCAAAATATTTGTTTATACAGTAGTGATATTCTTTGATAAGAATCAATATGATCTTTATAAGGTTCCTCTTCCGAATGAAATTCAATGGGATCCAGAGAAACCATGTCTTCATCCATAGGATCCCAAGTACCTGGATCAATCGAAAGTTCGATTCTATTTGAACTACTCATTTTCAAATGGTATCCACATTGTTCACAAATATTCATTTTGGATTTAAAAAATTTCTTATAATTTAATCCATAACAATTTTCGCATTGAACCCACAAATGCCTGTAATTTTGAGTTACATCTAGATCATTAGAACTTTCTATTCTAGTTAAATCACTACCATTAGTTCTTATACTGGAACTATCACTTTCACTACTATTTCCACTTTCACCTTCACCACAAATGTAACTATAAATGTAACTGTTACTGTAATTGTGACTACCACTTAGAATGTAACTATCAATAAAGATTTGAGACCGAAGATAACTGTCAATGCAACTATTAATGTGATTATTCCAACTATATTTAGTATCATAGATGTCACGATCATAGTGGGAATCATCACTTTTCGATACATTATTTAGATAACTAGAGTTACGATAACTATAAAAAGAACTTTCTAGTTCACTTACAAAAGAATGATCATTGTCAATCTCAAAAATTTTATTTTCAATATCAAAATATATGGAAAAACTTCCCCTCTTACCATCCCTAACTAAAAAAGTTTCATCAGATATGAAATTCCGAATGTCCCTGACGCCAACTAAATGATCAAGAGTACTGTAACGAAAATTGTCACTATCACTACGACTAAGAATGTTTTTATCCATATCATTTATAATCGTTCCTTCACTTACACTGGTATTTTCAATAGGACCAAGACTATCGATTGATTTACTTAGCCTACACATGTATTCTAACTTCCGGTTCGACAACATCGAATTTGACCATCCTTTTTCCATAGAGCTTTCTTGCCCCTATTTACATGAAAATACAATAGATGAATAGTCATTCGATAAAAAATCATTTGAATATGTCATTTCCTATCAGAATAAGCATATAAATCGAATCACTCGGATTATTAACTAATAACGAGTGGGTTAATAACGAGTGGGTATTGAAAAAAAAAAGGTTCCATCATATATAGTGAAGTGATACTCAGGCCCTCTTTTATTTTCCGCACCAATCCTTATTGACTACTATATCTTTTTTTGGGTGTATAGCTCAGTTGGTAGAGCATTGGGAACCTAAAAAAAGGATAAAGGCCCAACATAAATTGCTTGTTTTTCGGGATCCCCTTATAAATTCTATCCATATACGTTCTGATCGCCAACTCATACTAGATCTAGTTGCATTTTATTGGAATTGGGAGAATAACCAAAATAAAATTGACTTTACTTTTTTTGTTTCTGAACTAACTCTCATCAACTAGCACTATTCTGATGTGAACCTTTAGGAGTAATTCATCGAATTGCTTAGATCTAAAATCATAACATCACCTTCAGATGATTTCCTATAGATACCTACATATAGCTATATTGACTTTATATCTCAGACATTCGCCCCGATCCAGATCTATTGAGCAATATAATAGAGAAATCAAAATTGTAAATACCGGTACCGTACTTCAAGTAGGCGATGGCATTGCTCGTATTTATGGTCTTGATGAAGTAATGGCAGGTGAATTAGTAGAATTTGAAGAGGGTACTATAGGCATTGCTCTTAATTTGGAATCAAATAATGTTGGTGTTGTATTAGTGGGTGACGGTTTGCTGATACAAGAGGGAAGTTCTGTAAAAGCAACATGAAGAATTGCTTAGATACTAGTAAGTGAGGCTTATTTAGGACGTGTTATAAATGCCCTGGCTAAACCTATTGATGGTCGAGGTGAAATTTCCACTTCTGAATCTCGATTAATTGAATCTCCATACATTAGAGAATATCTTTTTTCTGCTATTAACATTTTTTCTGCTATTAGTGCTATTAGAATATAGAAAATAATCAATATGTTCTATGTAAGACATAAAGTAGCTCCATTTAGTAACTTATAATGGAGATATGTGAATACATTAGGTTGTATAAAAAAAGTGTTCTTGCGTCAATTCAAAGCCTAGAAAAAGGTTTTCTAAGATGAAAAAGGTCTGTTGAGCGCCTCGTGGCTATGTCATAATAGATCCGAACACTTGCCCCGGATCAACTTCCAGATCATAATTGCTCTAGTGAATAACTAAATAAAATAGATAGATGGGAGATAGCAGAGAAAGAAACTAAGTATAAAAATCTCTCATAGGTTCACTAATTACTTAACTGTTGGCGGGTCTCTTTGTATGTGTTGTCCGGAAAGAGGAGGACTCAATGATTATTCGTTCGCCGGAACCAGAAGTCAAAATTTCATTATTTTTTGTATTGTTTGTAACTGGCCACTTTCTTTGGTTCATCATTAATTGTCTTATCTTTGTAGATGAATTACATATGAATTTTCCTCTTTTCCCATCTAAAATCAAAGAATTAGTCATACTTATTCTCTTTGGTATACCTACCAATTCTCTTCAGGGAGTCAAAATCATGACACTTTTACTTTTTCGTTATTTCGTAATCCCCAGGGTATGATACCTTATAGCTTCACAGTTACAAGTCATTTTCTCATTACTTTGGGTCTATCATTTTCTATTTTTATTGGAATTACTATAGTGGGATTTCAAAGAAATGGGCTTCATTTTTTAAGCTTCTCATTACCCGCAGTGTGATAAGATCATTTAGGGCTTCATTTTTTAAGCTTCTCATTACCCGCAGTGTGATAAGATCATTTATTTACAACGGAATGGTATACAAAGTCAACAGATCTCAATGAATACAAAATAGGATTTATGAGATGAATGAATTTTTTACCATAAAATCAAATCTCCTTCCTCTCCTTTATATTTTTTTAGATATTTTTATCGATATATATATTTATTAATCAGTAATAATATAATAATGCCACTCATTTTAATTTGGCATACGCAATAATCTTAATTTCATTAAGAATTCCTATTTTTCTTTTTTTGTCAAAAAAAAAATTTCTTTTATTAATTAATAATTTTATTGCTATTACAAGAATTGAAAACCCTTATGGACACCCTAATATTCTTGCAGAATTTATAGCCGGACAATTAAAGAATAGAGTTTCATTTCGCAAAGCAATGAAAAAAGCTATTGAATTAACTGAACAGGCAGGTACAAAGGGAATTCAAGTACAAATTACAGGGCGTATAGACGGAAAAGAAATTGCACGTGTCGAATGGATCAGAGAAGGTAGGGTTCCTCTACAAACCATTCGAGCTAAAATTGATTATTGTTCCTATACAGTTGGGACTATCTATGGGGTATTAGGCATAAAAATTTGGATATTTGTAGACGAGGAATAATAAGCCTTTACTCAACTTGTCTTTATGTTTTATTCAATGATAGAACAAAAAATGACAAAGTCTCTCATTCTTTTTCTGTTAAATCACAAATGAGCAATTCTATAAGGTTGAATAAAAATTCAATTAATCATTTGATATAATTGCTAATCTTAGTGTGCGACTCGTTGGTTTTTTTAAAGTTCAGATAAAAAAAATGGGCCAAAGCCCCGGTATCTATTACCATTCAGAATTGGACCATAACGGAATTTCAGTCTATACCGGCACCATAATATCAGATTCCCCAAAAAACCCTACATTAGCAGTTCGGGTGGAATCAGACATAAACCAAGTCCAAGAAGACCGAGGAGGCCTTGGGGAGAAGGTAGCGCACTAATTCTATCCTCGTTTCCTGCTACTAGGGAAGCGCGTGCTACTGCTACTACTTTTGCACTTCTCCTATTATAGTTGAATGAACTCCTATGCCTGGAACTCCTCTTTACCGCATTTCTTCCTCTTCTGCAAGAGCTACTGCAAGAGTCATGTTCACTGCTCCTGCACCTCCAACTCCAACAGGAACTTCTGTATCTCTATTCGCATCTTCCACATATGTAGTCTCTACGCTTGAAAAAAAAGCTTTTTGATCGAATATGAAACGAGAAAAAGTGCGTGCATTTCCCTATCAATGCCCTTCGTGCCTAACCATGATTCTACATATTGATCATTTTGAACTAAAAGAAAACTTTTTGGTGGAATAGTCACGTTATGGATAATATCCTCACTCTCATTTTGTTCTAGGATTCTTCTTATTCGTAGGATGGTTTCTCTGGATCCCATTGAATTTCATTTGGAAGAGGAACCTTATAAAGATCGTATTGATTCTTATCAAAGAAAGACAGGATTAGCTGAGGCTGTTCAAACAGGCACAGGTCAATTAAACGGTGTTGGCATCATCGTATTTAAAAAATTTTATTTTTTTGAACATGAAGAGATAAAGAAGCCATTGCAATTGCCAGAAATACTAGGCCCACTAAAGGCACAAAAATAGAAGGGTAAGTTGCGCTAGTGTGCTTGACTTATAAGTAGGCATTTTCTTCGCTGGGTTAGATTCCCGATCTACTCATCTTCAAACAGGGGTTCATCATCCAGAAAGATGCACCGCACTCCAGACCAAACAATACCTGCCAGAGATTGAGCTCGACTCGAGAGATGGAGACATAAATGTGCGAGAAAGTCCTCGGTGGCTGAGTCTCTCGATATTGAGTCGACCCCGCTCCGAGCAAGCATCGAAGGAATTAATCCCATTTTTTCATTGAGCGAAAGGTACGAAATAAATCAGATTGCTTTTTCGATCAAAAGTACTATGTGAAATATTCGTTTTTTCCTCTTTCTCTATCCCTATCCCTCGGGTACAGCGTTTGAATCAATAGAGAACCTTTTCTTCTGTATGAATCGATATTATTACAATCCCATTCCTTCCCGATACCTCCCAAGGAAAATTCCGAATTGGATCCCAAATTGATGGGTTAGTGTGAGCTTATCCATGTGGTTAT
>QANY01012233.1:12500-29237 GCA_003255025.1 Datisca glomerata
GATGTGAAAATAAAGTTTAGATAGCATAGTCTTTCCTACAAACATAAATGGCTTCTATTGTAATGGAAAACAATGAATCAGTTCAAAAATGAATTGGTTAATGATTATGAATAAACGAACTAAAATAAATAGCTCTTATTTTATTGGGTCAAGTTATGGGCTGTCTTTTATGGTTCATACTAAAATCGTGCTTTTTGGTATAATTATTTGTACTTGCTCTATAGCTAGAAATTATTGTATCGGCAGCGGATCACGAAATCTTGGCGATCTTCTATATCTAATGAATGGGGAGTCCTCTTTGAAATCGTCCTCCCGGCACCCACCCCCCGAGTATATGCTTCAACAGGAATTAAACAAGGGTAGATTGATACAAATAGAAACCTCTGGTAAAATGCCCCTCCGTAACCCAGCAGATAAACTACATTACATAGTCCGTTTTAGGGATTGGCGACTTACCCATTCAGTGACTTCGGCACTGGACATTCCAAAAATGGGTACTATCGGGTCGGGTGAATTCAATAATAGACGCCTGAAGATTATTCAGAGACCTACAGGTGTGACCGGGTTTACCCATCACAGCTGACTTTTGTGTCCAAAAAACCATGGACAGTACAGCTTTAGAACTGCTGTAACCGACGGATCGTAGCACGCGCGTGTCACTTTCCGTAGGGCATAACTTTTGACACGGGTGGAACCACGGGCCCTGTAAGATATCAAATTGAATCTTATTCAGACACCTACGAGTGCGACAGGGTTTACCCATCAAACCTGAGTTTGGTGTTTAAAAAAACATGTACTGTACATCTTTAGAACTGCTGTAACCGACAGATCGTTGCACGCTTGTGTCCACTTCCGTAGGGCATAACTTTTGACACGGGTGGAACGACGGGCTCTTTAAGATATCAAATTGAAGCTTATTCAGAGACGTAAAGGTGGGAAAGGGTTTACCCATCAGAGCTGGGTTTTGTGACCAAAATAACCCCGACAGTACAGCTTTAGAACTGCTGTAACCGACAGCTCGTAGCACGCGCGTGTCATTTTCCATAGGGCATAACATCTGACACGGGTGGAACTACGGGCCCTGTAAGATATCAAATTGAAGCTTATTCAGATACCTACAAGTGTGATAGGGTTTACCCATCAGAGCTGAGTTTTGTGTCCAAAATAACCCAGACAGTACAGCTTTAGAACTGTTGTAACCGACGGATCGTAGCACGCTCGTGTCCAGTTCCGTAGGGCATAACTTTTGACATGGGTGGAACCACGGGCCCTGTAAAATATCAAATTGAAGCATATTCGGAGACCTACAGGTGTAATAGGGTTTACAAGTCAGAGATGAGTTTTCTGTCCAAAAAACCAGAACAGTGCAGCTTTAGAACTGCTGTAACCGACGGATCGTAGCACGCGCGTGTCCACTTTCGTAGGTCATAACTTTTGACACGGGTGGAACCACGGGCCCTGTAAGATATCAAATTGAAGCTTATTTAGAGACCTACAGGTGTGATAGGGTTTACCCATCAGATTTGAGTTTTGTGTCTAAAAAAACCTAGACAGTACAACTTTAGAAGTGCTGTAACCGACGGATCGGAGCTCGAGCGTGTCAACTTCCGTAGGGCATAACTTTTGACACGGGTGGAACCACGGGCCCTGTAAACATCAAATTGAAGCTTATTCAGAGACCTATAGGTGTGACAGGGTTTAACGATCAAAGCTGAGTTTCCTGTCCAAAAAAACACGGACAGTACAGCTTTAGAACTGCCGTAACCGACGGATCGTAGCACGCGCGTGTCACTTCCCGTAGGGCATAGCTTTTGACATGGGTGGAACCACGGGCCTTGTCAGATATCAAATTGAAGATTATTCAGAGACCTAAAGGTGTGATAGGGTTTACCCGTCAAATCTGAGTTTTTTGTTAAAAAAAACATGGACAGTGCTACTTTAGAACTGCCGTAACAGACGGCGGCGCGTGCCCACTTCCATAGGGCTTAACTTTTGCACCGGTGCAACCACGGGCCCTGTAAGATATCAAATTGAAGCTTATTAAGAGACCTACAGTTGTGATAGGGTTTACCCGTCAGAGCTGAGTTTTGTTCCAAAAAAACACGGACAGTGCAGCTTTAGCACTGCTGTAACAGACGGATCGTAGCACGTGCGTGTCCACTTTCGTAGGGCATAACTTTTGACATGGGTGGAACCACGGGCCCTGAAAGATATCAAATTGAAGATTATTAATAGACGTACAGGTGTGACAGGGTTTACCTGTCAGAGCTGAGTTTTCTGTCCAAAAAAAAAGGGACAGTGCAGCTTTAGAACTGCTGTAACAGACGGATCGTAGCACGCGCGTGTCCATTTCCGTAGGGCATAACTTTTGACACGAGTTGAACCACGGGCCCTGTAAGATATCAAATTAAAGCTTATTCAGAGACCTACAGGTGCGAAAGGGTTTTTCCGTCAGAGCTGAGTTTTCTGTCTAAAAAACAAGGACAGTACAGCTTTAGAACTGCTGTAACCGACAGATCATAGCATGCGCGTGTCCACTTCCGTAGGGCATATCTTTTGACACGGGTGGAACCACGAGCCCTCTAAGATATCAAATTGAAGCTTATTCAGAGACCAACAGGTGTGATAGGGTTTATCCGTTAGATCTGAGTTTTATGTCCAAAAAACCTGGACTGTACATCTTTAGAACTGCTGTGACTGACGGATCGTAGCACGCTTGTGTCCACTTCCGTAGGGCATAACTTTTGACACGGGTGGAACCACAGACCTTGTAAGATATCAAATTGAAGCTTATTAAGAGACGTACAGTATTGATAGGGTTTACCCATCAGAGCTGAGTGTGTTAAAAAAAACCCAGACAGTATAGCTTTAGATTTGCTGTAACTAACAGACCGTAGCACGCGCGTGTGACTTTCCGTAGGGCATAACTTTTGACACGGGTGGAACAAGGGGCCCTGTAAGATATAAAATTGAAGCTTATTCAGAGACCTACAGGTGTGATAGCGTTTAGCCATCAGAGCTGACTTTTTGTCCAAAATAACCCAGACAGTACAGCTTTAGAAATGTTATAACCGACGGATCGTAGCACGCGCATGTCCACTTCCGTAGGGCATAACTTTTGACATGTGTGGAACCACGGGCCCTATAAGTTATCAAATTGAAGCTTATTCAGAGACCAACATGTGTGATAGGGTTTACCCGTCAGTGCTAAGTTTTTTGTGTAAAAAAATAGGGACAGTGCAGCTTTAGAACTGGTATAACAGACGGATCGTAGCACGTGCGTGTCCATTTCCGTATGGCATAACTTTTGACACGGGTGGAACCACGGGCCCTGTAAGATATCAAATTGAATCTTATTCAGAGACCTACAAGTGTGATAGGGTTTACCCATTATATCTGAGTTTTGTGTCCAAAAAAACCCAGACAGTACAGCTTTAGAACTGCTGTAACCGACGGATCGTAGCTCGCGTGTGTCCACTTCCGTAGGGCATAACTTTTGACACGGGTGGAACCACGGGCCCTGTAAACATCAAATTGAAGCTTATTCAGAGACCTACAGGTGTGACAAGGTTTAACGATCACAGCAGAGTTTTCTTTCCAAAACAACACGGACAGTACAGCTTTAGAACTGGCATAACCGACGGATCGTAGCACGCGCGTGTCACTTTCCGTAGGGCATAGCTTTTGACATGGGTGGAACCAAGGGCCTTGTCAGATATCAAATTGAAGCTTATTCAGAGACCTATAGGTGTGATAGGGTTTACCCATCAAAGCGGAGTTTTGTGTTCAAAAAAACATGGAATGTGCTGCTTTAGAACTGCCGTAACAGACGGCGGCGCGTGCCCACTTCCATAAGGCATAACTTTTGGACGGGTGCAACCACGGGCCCTATAAGATATCAAATTGAAGCTTATTAAGAGACCTACAGGTGTGATAGGGTTTACCCATCAGAGCTGAGTTTTTGTTACAAAAAAACACGGACAGTGCAGCTTTAGCACTTCTTTAACAGACGGATCGTAGCGCGCGCGTGTCCACTTCCGTAGGGCATAACTTTTGACACGGGATGAACCACGGGCCCTGTAAGATATCAAATTGAAGATTATTCAGAGACCAACAGGTGTGACAGGGTTTTCCTGTTAGAGCTGAGTTTACTCTCTAAAAAACATGGTCAGTACAGCTTTAGAACTGCTGTAACCGACAGATCATAGCACGCTCGTGTCCACTTCCGTAGGGCATATCTTTTGACACGGGTGGACCCGAGCCCTGTAAGATATCAAATTGAAGCTTATTCAGAGACCAACAGGTGTGATAGGGTTTACCCATCAGAGATGAGTTTTATGTCCAAAAAACATGGACTGTACAGCTTTATAACTGCTGTGACTGACGGATCGTAGCACGCTTGTGTCCACTTCCGTAGGGCATAACTTTTGACACGGGTGGAACCACGGACCTTGTAAGATATCAAATTGAAGCTTATTCAGAGACATACAGGTGTGATAGGGTTTACCCATCAGATATGAGTGTGTTAAAAAAAACCCAGACAGTACAGCTTTAGATTTGCTGTAACCGACGGATCGTAGCACGCGCGTGTCATTTTCCGTGGGGCATAACTTTTGACACAGGTGGAACGACGGGCCCTGTAAGATATCAAATTGAAGCTTATTCAGAGACCTACCGGTGTGATAGTGTTTACCCATCAGAGCTGAGTTTTGTGTCCAAAATAACCCAGACAGTACAGCTTTAGAAATGTTATAACCGACGGATCGTAGCACGCGCGTGTCCACTTCCGAAGGGCATAACTTTTGACACGGGTGGAACCACGGGCCCTGTAAGATATCAAATTTAAGCTTATTCAGATACCTATAGGTGTGATAGGGTTTACCCGTCAGAGCTGAGTTTCCTGTCCAAAAAAACACGGACAGTGCAGCTTTAGAACTGTTGTAACCGACGGAACGTAGCGTGCGCGTGTCCATTTTCGTAGGGCATAACTTTTGACACGGGTGGAACCACGGGCCCTGTAAGATATCAAATTGAAGCTTATTCAGAGACCTACAGGTGTGATAGGTTTTACCCATCAGAGCTGAGTTTTCTGTCCAAAAAAACTGGGACAGTGCAGCTTTAGAACTGCTGTAACAGACGGATCGTAGCACGCGCGTGTCCACTTCCGTAGGGCATAACTTTTGACATGGGTTGAACCACGGGCCTTGTAAGATATTAAATTGAAGCTTATTCAGAGATGTACAGGTGTGACAGGTTTTTCCCGTCAGAGCTGAGTTTGCTGTCTAAAAAATATGGACAGTACATCATTAGAACTGTTGTAACCGACAGATCGTAGCACGCGCGTGTCCATTTCCGTGGGGCATATCTTTTGAAACGGGTGGAACCACGAGCCCTGTAAGATATCAAATTGAAGCTTATTCAGAGACCAACAGGTGTGATAGGGTTTACCCGTTAGAGCTAAGTTTTAGGTCCAAAAAACATGGACTGTACAGCTTTATAACTGCTGTGACTGACGGATCGTAGCACGCTTGTGTCCACTTCCGTAGCGCATAACTTTTGACACGGGTGGAACCACGGACCTTGAAAGATATCAAATTGAAGCTTATTCAGAGACATACCGGTTTGATAAGGTTTGCCCATCAGAGATGAGTGTGTTAAAAAAAACCCAGACAGTACAGCTTTAGATTTGCTGTAACCGACGGATAGTAGCACGCGCGTGTCACTTTCCGTAGGGCATAACTTTAGACACGGGTAGAACGACGGGCCCTGTAAGATATCAAATTGAAGCTTATTCAGAGACCTACAAGTGTTATAGCGTTTACCCATCAGAGCTGAGTTTTGTGTCCAAAATAACCCAGACAGTACAACTTTAGAAATGTTGTAACAGACGGATCGTAGAACGCGCGTGTCCACTTCCGTAGGGTATAACTTTTGACGTGGGTGGAACCACGGGCCCTGTAAGATATCAAATTTAAGCTTATTCAAAGACCTACATGTGTGATAGGGTTTACCCGTCAGAACTAAGTTTTGTGTCCAAAAAATCCTAGACAGTACAGCTTCAGAACTGCTGTAACAGACGGATCGTCGCACACGCGTGTCCACGTCCGTAGGGCATAACTTTTGACACGGGTGGAACCACAGGCCCTGTAAGATAAGAAATTGAAGCTTATTCTGAGATCTACAGGTGTGACAGGGTTTACCCATCACAGCTGAGTTTTGTGTCCAAAAAAATATGGACATTACAGCTTCAGAATTGCTGGAACCGACGGATCGTAGCACGCGCTTGTCACTTTTCGAAGGGCGTAACTTTTGACACGGGTGGAACCACGGGCCCTATAAGATATCAAATTGAAGCTTATTCAGAGACCTACGGGTACGACATGGTTTAAATGTCAAAGCTGAGTTTTGTGTTAAAAAAACATGGATAGTGCAGCTTTAGAACTGCTGTAATAGATGGTGGCGCGTGCCCACTTCCATAGGGCATAACTTTTAACACGGGTGCAACCACGGGCCCTGTAAGATATCAAATTGAAGCTTATTCAGAGACCTACAGGTGTGATAGGGTTTACCCGTCAGAGCTGAGTTTTGTTCCAAAAAAACACGGACAGTACGGCTTTAGCACTGCTTGAATAGACAGATCGTCGCACGCGCGTGTCCACATCCGTAGGGAATAACTTTTGACATGGGTGGAACCACGGGCCTTGTAAGATATCAAATTGAAGCTTTATCTGAGACCTACAGGTGTGACCTAGTTTACCCATCACAGCTAAGTTTTGTGTCCAAAAAAACCCAGACAGTACAGTTTTAGATTTGCTGTAACCGACGGATCGTAGCTCGCGCGTGTCCACTTCTGTAGGGCATAACTTTTGACACGGGTGGAACCACGGGCCCTGTAAGACATCAAATTGAAGCTTTTTCAGAGACCTACAGGTGTGATAGGGTTTACCCATCAGAGCTAAGTTTGCTGTCCAAAAAAACACAGACAGTACAACATTAGAACTACCGTAACCGACGGATCGTAGCATGCGCGTGTCAACTTGAAGCTCATTAAGAGGGCATAGCTTTTGACGTGGGTGGAACCACGAGCATTGTAAGATATCAAATTGAAGCCTATTCAGAGGCCTACAGGTGCGACACGGTTTACCCGTCAAAGATAACTTTTATGTTAAAAAAACATAGACAGTGCTGCTTTAGAACTGCTGTAACAAACGGCGGCGCGTGCCTACTTCCATAGGGCATAACTTTTGAAATGGGTGCAACCACGGGCCCTGTAAGATATCAAATTGAAGCTCATTAAGAGACCTATAGGTGTGAAAGGGTTTACCCGTCAGAGCTGAGTTTTGTTCCAAAAAAACACAGACAGTGCAGCTTTATCACTGCTGTAACAGACTGATCGTAGCATGCCCGTGTCAACTTCCGTAGGACATAACATTTGACACGGGTAGAACCACGGGTCCTGTAAGATATCAAATTGAAGATTATTCATAGACCTACAGGTGTGATAGGGTTTACCCATCAGAGCTGAGTTTGCTCTCCAAAAAAACAGGGACAATGTAGCTTTAGAACTGCTGTAACAGACGGATCGTAGCATGCGCGTGTGCACTTCCGTAGGGCATAACTTTTGACACGGGTTGAACCACGGGCCCTGTAAGATATCAAATTGAAGCTTATTCAAAGACCTAAAGGTGTGATAGGGTTTTCCCTTCAGAGCTGAGTTTTCTGTCTAAGAAACATGGACAGTACATCATTAGAACTGCTGTAACCGACAGATCGTAGCACGCGCGTGTCCATTTCCGTGGGTCATATATTTTGACACGGGTGGAACCACGGGCCCTGTAAAATATAAAATTGAAACTTATTCGGAGACCTACAGGTGTGATAGGGCTTACTCGTCAGAACTGAGTTTTGTGTCAAAAAAAAGCCAGGCAGTACAACTTTAGAACTGTTGTGATCGACGGATCGTAGCACGCGCGTGTCCACTTCCGTAGGGCATAACTTTTGACACGGGTGGAACCACGGGCCCTGTAAGATATCAAATTGAAGCTTATTCAGAGACCTATAGGTGTGATAGAATTTACCCGTCAGAGCTAATTTTTCTTTCCAAAAAACAAGGATAGTGCAGCTTTAGAACTGTTGTAATCGACAGATCGTAGCACGCGCGTGTCCACTTCTGTAGGGCATAACTTTTGACACGGGTGGAACCACGGGCCTTGTTAGATATCAAATTGAATATTATTCATAGACCTATATATGTGACAGGGTTTACCCGTCAGAGCTAAGTTTTGTGTCCAAAAAACACGGATAGTGCAGCTTTAGAACTGTTGTAACCGACGGATCGTAGCACGCGCGTGTCCACTTCCGTAGGGCATAACTTTTGACACGGGTGGAACCACGGGCCCTGTAAGATATCAAATTGAAGCTTATTCAGAGACCTATAGGTATAATAGGGTTTACCCATCAGAGCTAAGTTTTCTGTCCAAAAAACCCGGACAGTGCAGCTTTAGAATTGTTGTAAGCGACGGATCGTAGCACGCGCGTGTCCACTTTTGTAGGGCATAACTTTTGACACGGGTGGAAGCACGGGCCCTGTAAGACATCAAATTGAAGCTTTTTCAGAGACCTACAGGTGTGATATGGTTTACCCATCAGACCTACAGGGACAGTGCAGCTTTAGAACTGCTGTAACAGACGGATAGTAGTATGCGCGTGTCCATTTCCGTAGGGCATATCTTTTGACACGGATGGAACCACGGGCCCTGTAAAATATCAAATTGAAGCTTATTCGTAGACCTACAGGTGTGACAGGGTCTAACCATCAGAGATGAGTTTATTGTCCAAAAAAATAGGGACAGTGAAGCTTTAGAAATGATGTAACGGACGGATCGTAGCGCGCGCGTGTTTACTTCCGTAGGGCATATCGTTTGACACGGGTGGAACCACGGGCCCTGTAAGATAACAAATTGAAGCTTATTAAGAGACTAACAGGTGTGATATGGTTTAACTATCAGAGCTGAGTTTACTATCCAAAAAAATAGGGCCAGTGAAGCTTTAGAATTGCTGTAACAAACGGATCGTAGCACGCGCGTGTTCACTTCCGTAAGGCATATCTTTTGACACTGGTGGAACCACGGGCCCTGTAAGATATCAAATTCAAGCTTATTCAAAGACCTAAAGGTGTGACAGGGTTTTCCCGTCAGAACTGAGTTTACTGTCTAAGAAACATGGACAATACAGCTTTAGAACTGCTGTAACCGACTGATCGTAGCAGGCGCGTGTCCACTTCCGTAGGACATATCTTTTGACACTGGTGGAACCACGGGCCTGTAAGATATCAAATTGAAGCTTATTCGGAGACCTACAGGTGTGATAGGGTTTTCCCGTCAGAGCTGAGTTAACTGTCTAAGAAACATGGACAATACAGCTTTAGAACTGTTGTAACCGACAGATCGTAGCGCGCGCGTGTCCACTTCCGTAGGGCATATCTTTTGACACGGATGGAACCACGGGCACTGTAAAATATCAAATTAAAGCTTATTTGGAACCTGCAGGTGTGATAGGGTTTACCCGTCAGAGCTAACTTTTGTGTCCAAAAAACCATGGACAGTACGGCTTTAGCACTGCTTGAACAGAAGGATCGTCGCACTCGCGTGTCCACATCTGTAGGGTATAACTTTTGACATGGGTGGAACCACGGGCCCTGTAAGATATCAAATTGAAGATTATTCATAGACCTACAGGTGTGACAGGGTCTAACAATCAGAGTTGAGTTTATTGTCCAAAAAAATAGGGACAGTGAAGCTTTAGAACTGCTGTAACGGACGGATCGTAGCACACGCGTGTTCACTTCCGTAGGGCATATCTTTTGACACGGGTGGAACCACGGGCCCTATAAGATATCAAATTGAAGCTTATTCAGAGACTAACAGGTGTGATAAGCTTTTGACACGGGTGGAACCACGGGCCCTGTAAGATATCAAATTGAAGCTTATTCAGAGACTAACAGGTGTGATAGGGTTTAACTGTCAGAGCTGAGTTTACTGTCCAAAAAAATAGGGACAGTGAAGCTTTAGAACTGCTGTAACAGACGGATCGTAGCACGCGCGTGTTCACTTCCGTAAGGCATATCTTTTGACACGGCCGGAACCACCGGCCCTGTAAGATATCAAATTGAAGCTTATTCAGAGACCTATAGGTGTGATAGGGTTTTCCCGTCAGAACGGAGTTTACTGTCTAAGAAACATGGACAATACAGCCTTAGAACTGCTGTAACCGACTAATCGTAGCACGCGCGTGTCCACTTCCGTAGGGCATATCTTTTGACACGGATGGAACCACGGGTCATGTAAAATATCAAATTGAAGCTTATTCGGAGACCTACAGGTGTGATAGTGTTTACTCGTCAGAGCTAAGTTTTGTGTCCAAAAAAATATGGATAGTACGGCTCTAGCACTGCTCGAACAGACGGATCATCGCACGCGCGTGTCCAAATCTGTGGGTAATAACTTTTGACATGGGTGGAACCACGGACCCTGCAAGATATCAAATTGAAGATTATTCATAGACCTACAGGTGTGACAGGGTCTAACCGTCAGAGTTGAGTTTATTGTCCAAAAAAATAGGCACAGTGAAGCTTTAAAACTGCTGCAACGGATGGATCGTAGCACGCGCGTGTTCACTTCCGTAGGGCATATCTTTTGACACGGGTGGAACCACGGGCCTTGTAAGATATCAAATTGAAGCTTATTCAGAGACTAACAGGTGTGATAGGGTTTACCCATCAGAGCTGAGTTTTTTGTCCAAAAAAACCCAGACAATACAGCTTTAGAACTTATATAACCGACGGACCGTATCACGCGTGTGTCCACTTCTGTAGGGCATAACTTTTGACACGGGTGGAACCACGGGCCCTGTAAGATATCAAATTTAGAGACCTACAGGTATGATATGGTTAAACCATCAGAGCTAAGTTTTCTGTCCAAAAAACCAAGACAGTGCAACTTTAGAACTGTTGTAACCGAAAGATCATAGCACGCGCATATCCACTTCCGTAGGTCATAACTTTTGACACGGGTAGAACCACGGGCCGCGTAAGATATCAAATTGAAGTTTATTCAGAGACCTACAGGTGTGACAGGGCTTACTCGTCAGAGCTGAGTTTTCTGTCCAAAAAAGCACAGGTAGTACAACTTTAGAACTGCTGTAACCGACAGATTGTAGCACGTGCGTGTCCACTTCCGTAGGGCATATCTTTTGACACGGGTGGAACCACGGGCCATGTATAATATCAAATTGAAGCTTATTCGGAGACCTATAGGTATGATAGGGTTTACCCGTCAGAGCTGAGTTTTGTATCCAAAAAAACCCAGACAGTACAGCTTTAGAACTGTTGTAACCGACGGATCGTAGCACGCGCGTGTCCGCTTCCGTAGGGCATAACTTTTGACACGGGTGGAACCACGGGCCTTGTAAGATATCAAATTGAAGCTTATTCAGAGACTAACAGGTGTGATAGGGTTTACCAATCAGAGCTGAGTTTTTTGTCCAAAAATTGAAGCTTATTCAGAGACCTACAGGTGTGATCGGTTTTACCCATCACAGCTAAGTTTTCTGTCCAAAAAAACCCAGACAGTACAGCTTTAGAACTGCTGTAACCGACGGATCGTAGCTCGCGCGTGTCCACTTCCGTAGGGCATAACTTTTGACACGGGTGGAACCACGGGCCCTGTAAACATTAAATTGATGCTTATTCAGAGACCTACAGGTGCAACAGGCTTTACCCGTCAAACCTGAGTTTTGTGTTAAAAAAAACATGGACAGTGCAGCTTTAGAACTGCTGTAATAGACGGTGGCACGTGCCCACTTCCATAGGGCATAACTTTTGACACGGGTGCAACCACGGGCCCTGTAAGATATCAAATTGAAGCTTACTATGAGACCTACAGGTGTGATAGGGTTTACCCATCAGAACTGAGTTTTGTTCCAAAAAACACAGACAGTACGGCTTTAGCACTGCTTGAATAGACGGATCGTCGCACACGCGTGTCCACTTTCGTAGGGCATAACTTTCAACACGGGTGGAACCACGGGCCCTGTAAAATATCAAATTAAAGCTTATTCTGAGACCTACAGGTGTGATAGGGTTTACTCGTCAGAGCTGAGTTTTCTGTCCAAAAAACACGGGCAGTAAAGCTTTAGAACTGCTGTAACAGACGGATCGTCGCATACGCGTGTCCACTTCCGTAGGTCATAACTTTTGACACGAGTGGAACCACGGGCCCTGTAAAATATCAAATTGAAGCTTATTCAGAGACCAACAGGTGTGATAGGGTTTACCCATCAGAGCTAAGTTTTGTGTCCAAAAAACCCAGACAGTAGAGCTTTAGAACTGTTGTAACTGACGGATTGTACACGCGCGTGTCCACTTCCATAGGGCATAACATTTGACACGGGTGGAACCACGGGGCCTGTAAGATATAAAATTGAAGATCATTCATAGACCAACAGGTGTGACAGGGTTTACCCGTCCGAGCTGAGTTTGCTATTTAAAAAAATAGGGAAAGTGCAACTTTAGAATTGCTGTAACAGACGGATCGTAGCATGCGCGTGTCCACTTCCGTAGGGCATAACTTTTGACACGGGTTTAACCACGGGCCCTGTAAGATATCAAATTGAAGCTTATTCAAAGACCTACAGGTGTGACAGGGTTTTCTGGTCAGAACTCTGTTTACTGTCTAAGAAACATGGACAATACAGCTTTAGAACTTCTGTAACCGACAGATCGTCGCACGCGCGTGTCCACTTCCGTAGGGCATATCTTTTGACACGGATGGAACAACGGGCCCTGTAAAATATCAAATTGAAACTTATTCGTAGACCTACAGGTGTGACAGGGTTTAACCATCAGAACTGAGTTTACTATCCAAAAAAATAGGGACAGTGAAGCTTTGGAAATGCTGTAACAGACGGATCGTAGCACGCACGTGTTCACTTTCGTAGGGCATATCTTTTGACACGGGTGGAACCACGGGCCCTGTAAGATATCAAATTGAAGCTTATTTAGAGTCCTACAGGTGTGATAGGGTTTAGCCACCAGAGCTAAGTTTTCTGTCCAAAAAACTCAGACAGTACAATTTTAGAACTGTTGTAACCGACGGATCATAGCACGCGCGTGTCCACTGTCGTAGGTCATAACTTTTGACACGGGTAGAACCACCGGCAGCGTAAGATATCAAATTGAAGTTTATCCAGAGACATACAGGTGTGACAGGGTTTAGCCATCACATCTGAGTTTTGTGTCCAAAAAAACCCAGACAATACAGCTTTAGAACTTTTATAACCGACGGATCGTAGCACGCGCGTGTCCACTTCCGTATGGCATAACTTTTGACACGGGTGGAACCACGGGCCCTGTAAGATATCAAATTGAAGCTTATTCAGAGACCTACAGGTGTGATATGGTTTAGCCATCAGAGCTAAGTTTTCTGTCCAAAAAACCCAGACAGTGCAACTTTAGAACTGTTGTAACCGACGGATCATAGCATGCGCGTGTCCACTTCCGTAGGTCATAACTTTCGACACGGGTAGAACCACAGGCCGCGTAAGATATCAAATTGAAGTTTATTCAGAGACCTACAGGTGTCACATGGCTTACTTGTCAGAGCTGACTTTTCTGTCCGAAAAACAGGGGTAGTAAGCTTTAGAACTTTTGTAGGGCATCACTTTTGACACGGGTGGAACCACGGGCTCTGTAAAATATCAAATTGAAGCTTATTCTGAGACCTACAGGTGTGATAGGGTTTAACCGTCAGAGCTGAGTTTTGTGTCCAAAAAAACCCAGACAGTACAGTTTTAGAACTGTTATAACCGACGGATCGTAGCACGCGCGTGTCCACTTCCGTAGGGCATAACTTTTGACACGGGTGGAACCACGGGCCCTGTAAGATATCAAATTGAAGCTTATTCAGAGACCTACGGGATCGTCAGGGTTTACCCGTCAAAACTGAGTTTTGTGTTCAATAAACATGGACAGTGTAGCTTTAGAACTGCTGTAATAGACGGTGGCGCGTGCCCACTTCCATAGGGGATAACTTTTGACACGGGTGCAGCCACGGGCCCGGTAAGATATCAAATTGAAGCTTATTATGAGACCTACAAGTGTGATAGGGTTTACCCGTCAGAGCTGAGTGTTGTTCCAAAAAAACACGGACAGTACGGCTTTAGCACTGCTTGAACAGACAGATCGTCGCACGCACGTGTCCACAACCGTAGGGAATAACTTTTGACATGGGTGGAACCACGGGCCCTGTAAGATATCAAATTGAAGCTTATTCAGAGACCAACAGGTGTAATAATTTTTACCCGTCAGAGCTGAGATTTGTGTCCAAAAAAACCCAGACAATACAGCTTTAGAACTGTTGTAAGCGACGGATCGTAGCACGCGCGTGCCCACTTCCATGTGGCACAACTTTTGACACGGGTGCAACCGAGGGCCCTGTAAGATATCAAATTGAAGCTTATTCATAAACCTACAAGTGTGACAGGGTTTACCCGTCCGAGCTGAGTTTGCTATTTAAAAAAATAGGGACAGTGCAGCTTTAGAACTGCTTTAACAGACGGACCGTAGCATGCGTGTGTACAATTCCGTAGGGCATAACTTTTGACACAGGTTGAACCATGGGCCCTGTATGATATCAAATTGAAACTTATTCAGAGACGTACATGTGTGATTGGGTTTTCCCGTCAGAGCTGAGTTTGCTGTCTAAGAAACATGGACAGTACAGCTTTAGAACTGTCGTAACCGACGGATCGTAGCCCGCGCGTGTCCACTTCCGTAGGGCATAACTTTTGACACGGGTGGAACCATGGGCCCTGTAAGATATCAAATTGAAGCTTATTCAGAGACCTACGGGTGCGACAGGGTTTACAAGTCAAACCTGAGTTTTGTGTTCAAAAAAACATGGACAGTGCCGCTTTAGAACTGCTGTAATAGACGGTGGCGCGTGCCCACTTCCATAGGGCATAACTTTTGACACGGGTGCAACCACGGGGCCTGTAAGATATCAAATTGAAGCTTATTATGAGGCCTATAGGTGTGATAGGGTTTACCCGTCACACGCGCGTGTCCACTTCAGTATGGAATAACTTTTGACATGGGTGGAACCACGGGCCCTGTAAGATATCAAATTCAAGATTATTCATAGACTTACAGGTGTGACATGGTTTAACCATCAGAGCTAAGTTTAATGCACAAAAAAATATTGACAGTGAAGCTTTAGAACTGCTGTAACAGACGGATCGTAGCATGCGCGTGTCCACTTCCGTAGGGCATATCTTTTGACACGGGTTGAACCACGGGCCCTGTAAGATATCAAATTGAAGCTTATTTAGAGCCTAATAGGTGTGATAGCGATTACCCGTCGAGCTGAGTTTTGTGTCCAAAAAAACCCACACAGTACAGCTTTAGAACTGTTGTAATCGACGGATAGTAGCACGCGCGAGTCCACTTCCATAGGGCATAACTTTTGACACGGGTGGAACCACGGGCCCTATAAGATATCAAATTGAAGCTTATTCAGAGACCTACGGGTGTGATAGGGTTTATCCGTCAGAGCTAAGTTTTGTGTCCAAAAAAACCCAGACAGTACATTTTTAGAACTGTTGTAACCGACGGATCGTAGCACGTGCGTGTCCACTTCCGTAGGGCATATCTTTTGACACGGGTCGAACCACGGGCCCTGTAAGATATCAAATTGAAGCTTATTCAGAGCCTAATAGGTGTGATAGCGAATACCCGTCAGAGCTGAGTTTTGTGTTCAAAAAAACCCAGACAGTACAGCTTTAGAACTGTTGTAACCGACGGATCGTAGCACGCGCGTGCCCACTTCCATAGGGCATAACTTTTGACACGGGTGGAACCACGGGCCCTGTAAGATATCAAATTGAAGCTTATTTAGAGACCTACGGGTGTGAGAGGGTTTACCCATCAGAGCTAAGTTTTGTGTCAAAAAAATCCCAGACAATACAGTTTTAGAAATGTTGTAACCGATGGATCGTAGCACGTGCGTGTCCACTTCCGTAGAGCATAACTTTCGACACGGGTGGAACCGCGGGCCCTGTAAGATATCAAATTGAAGATTATTCATAGACCTACAGGTGTGACATGGTTTAAACGTCAGAGCTAAGTTTTGTGTCCAAAAAAACCCAGACATTACAACTTTAGAACTGTTGTAACCGACGGATCGTAGCACGCGCGTGTCGACTTCCTTAGGGCATAACTTTTGACACGGGTTGAACCACGGGCCCTGTAAGATATCAAATTGAAGATTATTCATAGTCCTACAGGTGTGACAGGGTTTACCCGTCAGAGCTAAGTTTTCTGTTAAAAAAAACAGGGATACTGCAGCTTTAGAACAACTGTAACAGACGGATCAGAGCATGCGCGTGTCCACTTCCGTAGGGCATAACTTTTGACACGGGTGGAACCACGGGCCCTGTAAAATATCAAATTGAAGCTTATTCAGAGACCTACAGGTGTGATAGGGTTTGCCCGTCAGAGCTGAGTTTTGTGTCCAAAAAAACCCAGACAAAACAGCTTTAGAACTGTTGTAACCGACGGATCGTAGCACGCGCGTATCCACTTCCGTAGGGTATATCTTTTGACACGGGTGGAACCACGGGCCCTGTAAGATATCAAATTGAAGCTTATTCAGAGACCTACGGGTGTGATAGGGTTTACCC
>QANY01012250.1:4899-18055 GCA_003255025.1 Datisca glomerata
TGTAGACCTTCACTAGCTGAATTGACTAAGCCTTGAAAATGGTGGATTAAAGCTTGTTGAAGCTTCTTAGACTGTGACCTTGTTATTGGTCCTTGAGGCATGCTAATTAGAGTAGAAACCTCTTGAACTTGCTCCTGCCTTCTTGATTATGCTCATCTTTAAGATGTTGAATCCTTGGAACTTGGTGTGTAGGTTGATCCTTAACATTGGATCTTTTGGGCATGGCATGCACTCGAACTGATTTTTAACAACAAATACACGTTTGGGATATAATAATTTGGAGTGTTGTCATCCTTTTAGGTGCTTTTACTGTCTTACAGAGTCAAGAAGACCCAATTGGACGTGTTTAGGCCAAACTAGACGAACATGGCTAAACTTGGATCTTTTGGGTATGGCCTACACTCAAAGTTAGTTTTGACATCCAATACACGTTTGGGATTAGAATTTGTAATGTTGTGATCATTTTAGGTGCTCTAATTCCATAAGGAGTCAAAACGACCCAGTGGGACGTGTTTTGGGCCACACTAGATGAACTTGGCTAAACTTGAATCTTTTAGGTATGGCGTGCACTCAAACTGATTTTTGACACCGAATACACGTTGGGGATAAGAATTTGGATTGTTGTGCTCATTTGAGGTGCTTTTAGTGCCATATGGAGTCAAAAAGACCCAATAGGACATGATTACGTCAAACTAGATGAACTTGGCTAAACTTAGATCTTTTGTGCATAGCGTGCACTTGAACTGACTTTTGACACCCAATACACGTTTTGGGATAAGTGCTTGGAGTGTTTTGGTCAGTTTAGGTTCTTCTATTGCCATTCAGAGTCAAAAGGACCCAATGGGATATGCTAGACCTAATTCTACTAGACCTAGCCTTCTTTTAAATTCATTAACTATTGGATGGAATTTGAGGGTTATTGGGCTGTTCTCAAGGATGCTTGGGACATTGAGGTTTGTCGGACTGCCATGTTCTGCCTTTGTAAGATGCTCAAATCTGTAAAAATTGCACTTAAGAATTTTAATTCCTTTTTTTACTCAGATATTACTAAAAGATCTCTTATTTCCAAAGAAGTTCTCTCTAAGGTTCAGGGTGATCTTGCTGCTTGCCCTGGTGATGTTTCTCTTCAAGAGGAGTAAAAAATCAGATTTGCAGAGTTCACTAAGTACATAAATGGAGAAGAAGATTTTTTAAGACAGGAAGCTAGAGTTGATTGGCTAGTTTTGGGAGATCAGAATTCTTCTTACTTTTTTCAGGAGCTTAAGAAGAACAGAGTTAGATCCGTGATTAATTATGTGGCTAATGATGATGGTGATCTTCTTACTGATGAGCAAGCTATTAAGGACCAGATTCTCTTCAATTATGTGAAGCTCCTTTAGACTTTTCACCCTATTCAAGAGGTTGATTGGAGTGTTCTCTCTGAGATCCTTCCTAACCAGCTCTCACAAGCTCATTTGACTATTCTCAATCAGCCCTCTTCTGAGATCATTTGTGCCTGGTAGATGAATTACAGATAACATTTTCTTATCTCAAGAGCTGGTTAGAGGTTATCATAGGGCTTCTAATAAGCCCTATGTGTGCTCTCAAGGTGGATATCAAAAAATCTTATGATTGCTTAAATTGGGAGATTATGGGAAGAATTTTTTATTACTTGGGGTTTCCTGACCACTTCTCTAATTGTGTGGTGGAATGTATTTCTTCTACTTTTTCTATTCTCGTTAATGGTGAATTAACAGGCTACTTTTCTGACGCTAAAGGGCTTGAACAGGGTGATCCTATCTCTTTCTGAAGCATGCAGCTCTCAAGAATGAGTTTGGCTATCATTGGAGGTGTAAGGAGCTTGCTATTGTTAACTTGTGCTTTGATGATGATCTCTTTATATTTTACAAGGGTAATATTGCTTCGGTTCAAACCATTATGGATAGCTTAATCTTATTTGAGGCTTTAGCCTAACTTCAGTAAAGTCAGGTTTTCATGTCTCAAGGTGGTTTGGGCCTTAGAGATCTCTCTTTCGCTAATGAAGTGGCTGTGGCTAAGCATTTTTGGTTTCTGGACACTTTAGCTAAAGCTTCTCTTTGGAAGGGATGGTGCAAACTTTTCTTGATCAAGAAGAGCTCTATTTTCTTGGTCAAACTTACCTCTAATCCTTCTTGGACTTGGAGGATGATTCTGAAAGTTAGAGACAAGTTTGCTGGATTTTGTAAAGCTCAGATGGGAAATGGTGAGCATCTTTCTCGTCTCAAGGACCCTGCCACCCTTTTGGGGGAAATTTCTCATAAGTTTGGGTCTAGGATTCAGTCTGGCACTGGTTGGGATTGGTCTACCAAGGTGAGCTCTATTATTACCAATGGTCCTTGGAGCTGGCCCTCTTCTAACTCCCATGATATTATTACTATTAGGGAGGTTTCTCTCACTCCCTCTAGGGAGCACTTTATGGACTCTTCGATTTGGTCTCCTTCTCCTATAGGTCTTTTCTTTGTGGGACATACTGATAAGAACCCACTAGGCGACCTGCCCTAAGAACCATTGGATCAATGAACAAGAAGCAAATCAGAAGCTAGGAACAAATTGAAGTTGATCAGATTAGAACCCTAAGGAAAACTAAGTCCTTAAACCCTAATTTTGAGACGCCACAAGGTTGATCACTCCCTTGATAAGTCAAAATTATGTATTCTACCAAGAACACAAGAACGCAAGGCAATAGCTCACTGAATAATATTATTGACTAAAAAAATATCTGATTTTACATCATATGAGCCTTTATAGAGTGAACCTAAAATGAAATAAGCATAGAATAAATAAAAATAAAATAAAATAAACCCAAAACTTAAATGAGCCCAAAGTCCAAGAACGAACAAACAACATAAAATAAAAATAAAATCTAGTTAAGCCCAAACCCAAAAACGCATAAATAGTGAATTGGGCTCATGTCATGGATTATAATCCTTGTTCTTCCAAATCTAAGCCTTGCACATAAAGATAGGTGATTTTCCTTGGTGACGCATGGTATCTTCTAGAACAGCCTATTTGTCATGCACGTCCAAGATTTTGACTTGTAAAGCCTATTTCATCCTTGTGACGCATGGAAGCTCGAGTAATTGGACCGTAAATTCCTTGTAATGGATCTTGCGAGTCTTTGGAAACAGCATCTTGATCCCCATCATTCCCTCACTCTTCAAAAGGATTCGTCCTCGAATCACCTACATCAAACAAAGATAAATCCGCCACATTAAAAGTGGCACTAACATCACCATAGTTGCTTGGCAAATCTAGCTTGTAGGGGTTATCATTGATTCGTTCCAAGACATGAAAAGGTCCATCTCCTCTAGGGTGCAATTTTTTATTTCCTTTGCGTAGGAAAATCTCCAGGTTGAAAAACAACATGTAAACACCCCTTATTTCCCTTCTTAGCAAATTGTTCATTCTTCCTCTCAATGTTAGACCGAACCTTGGCATGTGAATCTTTTACAAAATCTGCCCTTTTCTTAACATCTATATTAGCATGCTCATTAAAGGGTTAAAACCATAAACAACTTCAAAAGTTGAAAATGAAGTAGTAGAATGAACATAAATGTTATATGCAAACTCAATTTGTGGCAAACACTTTTCCTATTGTTTTAAGTTCTTTTGTATGATAGCACGCAACAAAGTAGTGAGTGTCCTATTAACTACTTCAGTTTGTCCATTCTTTTGAGGATCTGCAATAGTAGAAAACAAGAGTCTAGTTTCTAATTTGCTCCACAAAGTGCACCGAAAATGACTTAAGAACTTAACATCTCTATCACTAACAATTGTTTTAGGCAAATCATGCAATCGAACAACTTCTTTAAAGAACAAGTCAGCAATATGTGTTGCATCATTGGTTTTAGAACATGCAATGAAATGAGCAGTTTTACTAAACCTATCAGCAACAACAAGAAATATGCTATCCTTACCACTTTGAGACCATGGCAATCCTAAAACAAAATCCATAGAAAATATCGATACAAGGTAGGTTAGGCATGGGTAAAGGGGTGTATTTGCCATGCGGTTTAACTTTAGATTTAACTTGTCTACATATCATGCTTCATATTAGGCCGATAAAAATGCTCATGTAGTATATCTAAAATCTTGCACACCAAAATGCCCCATCAAACCACCCAAATGAGTTTCCCTAACAAGTAACTCATGAACAAAACAAATAAGCACACATGATTTAACTTTCTTGAATAGAAATTCTTCATGCCTATAAAAATCACCAAACGCACACTTATCATATGAAATCCATGCGTGGCTAAAATTTAAATCAATAGCATACAAATCTTTAAGCAATTCAAGACCAAGCAATTTAGCTTCCAAAGAAGTAAATAATGCGTACTTTCTAGACAAAGCAATTTCCTTCCCATATTTATATTTGATTATACACGGGAATGTTTCTATGAACACCAGCCACTTAGTGTGTCTTTTGTTAAGCTTACCTTGTGATTTCAAGAAATTCAAGCTCTCATGATCAGAATCAATGATGAATTCCCTTGGCCAAAAGTATTTTTGCCATGTTTGAAGCTCCTCATTTGCATTCTTAGGTATAGGCCAATCTCTTATCACCTCTACCTTTTCCTCGAGAAAGATATCTTCATAATTCTACAAAAGTGAAACAAAAGAACTAGGAAAAACTTGGTCAAGTTCATTGATGTATATAAAAATGCCTCTTTGTACAAAGGTACAATCATTCGTTGACATGGAAATTTACTATTTACCTCACTTGTTTTTTCAAAGAAATTGATTTTTCTCTCTCACTCTAAAATGCTCTCTTTTTCTTTTCCCTCAATTTCTTTCCTCTCAATTTCTTTTCACTCATTTTCTTTTCTTTCAATCTCTTTTCTCTCATTTCTTTTCTCTCAATCTCTTTTCTCTCAATTTATTTTCCCAATCTCTTTTCTCCCATTTTCTTTTCTTCTGATTTCTTTTCTCATATCCACACGCTTGGAACCTTGAGTCAGCCTCTACAATTTTTTTTGGCAAATCCTTATAGTAGTGGTTAGATATAAACCTCTTCCGCATCACCACTTTCATCTCCTCTCAAGTACGAATAGTTCTCTCTCCATTCCTTTTCTACTTAAAACTAATTGATGCCACCAAATACTCGCATATTCAGTGAACACCATGGCTGCCAGTTTGACTTTCTTATCTTATGAATAATTATCATAGTTGAACACATGTTCAACCCTTCTCTCCCACTTCAAATACAACTCCGGATCATTCTTCCCTTGGAACATAGGGATCGTCATTTTGATGCTTCTAATATTGCTATCCCTCTTTTCTCTATTCCCCTTTCTTCTCTTAGAACAAGAACTCCCATCATCAAAGTATTATTCCTCCTCTTCCTCAAACACACATCTTTTATTGGATTTAGAACCAGCAGAGGATGATTGTATACCATCGAATCTCATAATCAACAACTTAAATTTATCATTAACAGACTTCATAAACATCTTCATGTTCATCTCTTGTGGTTTTCCTTGTTACTACTCATGTTGACAATCTGAAAAATAAAAGGATTGTTGTTCCACACACACTCCCTCACTCGTTTACACTCAAATCAGATTCTTAGCACTCGTTTCACTCTTGTTTCACTCTATTTTGGCTTTTTCTCAAGATGGTCTCACCACTCTTGCCTTTTACCACTCAAGCCAGCCCCCTTTATGTTCTTAACAGAATCAAAAATCAACAAATCTTAAGGAGCAATCTGTTATATGTTGACAAATCTCAAAAATCAGAACTTTAAAAGCTTAGTTGAAGCAAACAGAAAAGAAAAGAAAAGAAAAGAAATTAACGTTAAGGAGCCAAGAAAATAAGAAATTTTTTAAAAGGAAGCAAAAGACGTGAAAAATTCTCTAGAATACTCAATTGATGAATGAAAAGGAAAACAAAGAAGCCTTCAATCTCCAACAATCATATACCAATTGATAAGAACCCACTAGGCGGCCTGCCCCAGGAACCCTTGGATCAACAAACAAGAAGCAAATCGGAAGCTAGGAACACATTGAAGTTGATTAGATTAGAACCCTAAGGAAAACTAAGTCCTTAAAACCCCAATATTGAGATGCCACAAGGTTGATCACTCCCTTGATAAGTCAAAATTATGTATTCTACCAAGAACACAAGAACGCAAAGCAATAGCTCGCTGAATAATATTAATTACTAAAAAAGTATCTGATTTTACATTATATGAGCCTTTATAGAGTGACCCTAAAATGAAATAAGCATAAAATAAATAAAATTAAAATAAAATAGACCCAAAACCTAAATGAGCCCAAAGTCTAAGACCTGACAAGCAACTTAAAATAAAAATAAAACTCAATTTAAGCCCAAAACTCATAAAACACATTAAAGTGAATTGGGCCTCATGTCATGGATTCTAATCCTTGTTCTTCAAAATTCAAGCCTTGCACATAAAGATAAATTATTATCCTTGATGACGCCTTGGAATCTTCTAGAACAGCCTATTTGTCACGCACGTCCATGATTTTGACTTGTAAAGCCTCTTTCATCCTTTTTTTTCTAGTTCGAGTCATTGGACCACCAATTCCTTCAAATGGATCTTGTGAGTCTTTCGAAACAGCATCTTGATCCCCATCACATACTTATAGGGCCCTTGCTCCACTTGTGAGAAAGTGAGACGGTCTCCTCTTATTTGGTTTAAGAAACATACCCCGAGATTTAGCTTCATTGCTTAGCTTGCTATCCTTAATAGGTTAGCTACTGGTGATAGACTGGCTATTTTGTTACCCTCTCTAGCTCTACTCATAATACTTCTTGTGTCTTTTTCATGGAGCCTTTGGAAACTTCAGAGCATTTGTTTGTTACTTGCCCCTTCTCCATGCACATTGGGCAGGTTATGCGTGATTGGTGTGGTTTGGCTTCTTCTCATAGAAATTGGTCCCATTGTGAAAACAAGGGGAGGTGAGCTTGTGAGGCTTGTTTTTTAGGCTTTTCTTTTGTTCATTTATCTGCCATGTTTGGAGAGAGAGGAACTCTAGAGTGTTTGAAGGCAATCAAGGATAAAAAAATGGTTCTAACTAATATTGCTAGTGTTATTAGGGGCAGGCTTTGGAGATTGAAAGGCTTTACTGATTCTCCTCCTAACAAATCTATTCAACTAGCTTAGGGGTTTACTTCTACTATTATTTATACTGAAACTTCTTTGTGTAATTTTGTAGCCAAGTAGGGCTTCGCTTCGCTAGCTTTCTCGAGTTTCTGTCTTTGTTTTTCCCCATGGTTACGCTTTTTGCTCTTCTAATATCCTGGGGTATGCCCTTGTATATTTGTAAGTTTTAGTTCTGCTTATAAATTTTAATTTACCGAAAAAATGATGTGTTGAGGCCAAACTAGATGAACTTGGCTAAACATGGATCTTTTGGGCATAACATGCATTTCAACTGACTTTTGACACCCAATACACATTTAGGATATAAGAATTTAGCGTTTTGTGATCGTTTTAGGTGCTTCTAGTGCCATACTGAGTAAAAAGACACAATGGGACGTGTTTAGGGGCAAACAAGATAAGGTTGGCTAAACCTGGATCTTTTGGGCATGACATGCACTCGAACTGACTTTTGACACCCAATACATGTTTAGGATAAGAATCTGGAATGTTATGGTCATTTTAGGTGCTTCTAGTGCCATATGGAGCCAAAAGACCTGATTTAACATGTTTAGGCCCAAACTGGATGAACTTGGCTAAACTTGACTCTTTTGAGCATGTCATGAACGCAAACCGACGTTTGACACCCAATACACGTTTGGGATAAGTATTTGGAGTGTTGTGTTGTTTTGGTGCTTCTAGTGCGACACGGAGTTCAAAAGACCCAAAGGGACGTGTTTAAGGCCAAGCTAGATGAACTTGGTTAACTTGGATCTTTTCGGCATGACGTGCACTCGAACTGACTTTTGACATCGAATACACATTTGGGATAAGAATTTGGAGTGTTTTGGTCATTTTAGGTGTTTTTATTTCCATATGGAGTCAAAAAGATCCAATGTGACATTTTTTTGGGTAAACAAATTGTATAAACCAAAAGATACTTACACATGTACAAGGGGCATACCCCAGGAAATACAAAATTAGAGCCTCATCAGAGGCTTAAGATCTACACGTAAATTAAATTGGTAATATGTAAAGTACTGAAATTAGATATCAAGGCTTCATAAGACAGCCAAGGTTTACAAATTGCTTGGGTGAAGACCCCATCTATCCACTAAACGTAGATTAGTATCATTAGTGCCAAAACACTTCGGATCCCAAAGCCTTAATCTGACTAATTGTGAAGTAGCTTCAATTAGGATCTTGGAATCTCTGATTTTGTCTTAAAAAATCCTTGCATTTCTTTCTCACCATATATAATAGATGAAGGAAGTAAAAGCTAGATTAACAAGGACTCCTTTGAGTGACTTCTCTTTTGCATTAGCTAGTATCTAAACTACAAACTGACCTCAATCCCTAACCTGGCAGTGTAGATCATATTTGTTCATAAGTGTGGCCCATACTCTGGCTGGATAACAACAATTGACAAAAAGATGCTCATGTGTCTCCTTGTAGCCAACACAACACACACAATCAGAACAAAACCCTGGTGTTTGGTTCCATTGTGCAACCCTATCTATAGTGGAAAGTTTATTTCTCAAAGCCAACCAAGAGATAAAGCTTCACCTTGGGATGTGTTCAGAGAACCATATCACCTTTGCCCACTTAACCGTTTGTCTTGTAGGGGACAATGCCTTATAGGTTAGACTTAGAGAGAAATCTCCATTTTGACTTGAACTCCATTTCCAAACATCTTGGCTTTGAGCTTGGGGAGGAGGAATTGGAACACTTCTAATCTCAAGAAGCTCAAAGGTGTTTGAAGTTGGCCAATGCCATTGATTGTCTTGAATGACAACACTCACCATAGAGTCCATAGTCCAAGAAGTTCCTGACAAAAGTCTTTGCCCAAATCTGGCCCAAAGGACTCCTAGAAGATGCCGATTATCTATAAGAAGCTTCACAGTAGTACCATCTCCAATATTTATAGAGCAAAAGGGCAGAAACTTGCTCCTGAGCTTGAGAAGCTTTCTCCAAACTCAAGATGGGTTAGAAGGAATGGAAACCAAGAAAATTGAACTCTTTCTGTTTAGAATTGTTTGACACCAATCTTTCCAAAGTGATCTTTTAGAAGGGAGTAGCAAGAACCATAAGTGTTTGGCTATAGCAACTTCATTAGCTAGAACCAGATCCCTAAGACCCAACCCACCTTGTACCTTGTCAAAACACAGGTCTGTCTAAGCTACCTTGGCTCCAGAAGCTTTAGTATCTTGGCAATTCCATAGAAAATTTCTTAACAAGCATTGGACTGTCTTCACCACTTTTTAAGGGAGAATGAAGAGACCACTCCAAAAGTTGACCATAGCCATAAGGACAGTCTTGATAAGTTGGAGTCTTCCTGCATAAGACAAATACTTTGATTCCCAAGACCTGATTCTCATAGTGAGTCTGTCAACCAAACCTTGACAATCTGATTTGGTAAGCTTGGTTGTAATGAGTGGGACACCAAGATATCTAACTGGAAGAGACCCTTCTATAAAACCCAGTTCAGCATGAATGATAGAAGACATCTCTGGGCTCACCCCTGATAAGAACAGTTGACTCTTTGAAATATTTGGTTGAAGCCCTGATAGCTCTTGGAAAATGACCAAAGCTTCCTTAAGCACATGCATGCTGTTTTTGTCTCCTTTGCAGAACAAGAGTAGGTCATCAGTAAAGCACATATTGACTAAGTTAAGCTATTTGCACCTCCAATAGAACTGGAACTCTGAGTGTTTGGCTGCAAAGCTCAAGATCCCTGTCAAGACCTCCATGATGATGACAAAGATGTAAGGAGAGATTGGATCCCCTTGTCTAATTCCTTTAGAACCCCTAAAGTAAACATGCAGCTCACCATTTATATTCACTGAGTATGAGGGAGAAGAAAGGCACTCCATGACACAAGATATGAAAACATTTGGGAAGCCAAGGCGTTGATTTGCTTTACCTATTAGTGACCAGTTCACACTATCATAGGCTTTCTTAAGGTCCACCTTGAGAGCACACCTCGGCAAACCAAGTGATCTATGGTAGCTTCTAAGCAATTCTTGGGAGAGAAAAATATTGTCAGCCATTCTCCTTCCTGGGATAAAAGTACTTTGGTTCTGACTTACGATATTGGGTAATACAAGCTTGAATCTTTCAGCAAGTATTTTTGTGATGCACTTGTAGACTACATTGCAGCAAGAGATAGGTCTAAAGTCCCCAATACTAGTGGGATTAGGGACCTTTGGTATTAAGGTGATTGCAGTTGAGTTAACCTCTTTTAGGAGGTTACCTGTAGTAAAGAACTCCAAAACAGTTTTGGTTACATCCCCACCCACCACATGCCATGCTTTCTTAAAGAACTCAGCTGAAAAACCATCTGGTCCAGGAGCTTTGCCACTTCCCATACTGAAAATAGCTTGCTTGACCTCATTTTCTTCAATGGGAAGAGCCAAAGGTACAGCCTGATCAGGTCCAAGCTTTCTTGGCAAAGCACAATCAAGTATACTCCAATTGACTCCCATTTCTTCATTTGGTGTACCCAAGAGATTTTTGTAGTAATCTAATATATGATCCTGGATCTCCTCATGGGAAGTAAGTAGAGAGCCTTGGTTGTCCAGGTGTGTAATCCTGGTTTTGAATCTATTCTTTTTCATGCTTTGAAAAAAGAAAGAAGTGTTATGATCACCCAATTGAAGCCACTAGAGACTTCTGCCTATAGAAGCTCTCTTCAGCATGTCTAAGCTCAAAGAATTTGGAGCATGTGTCTCTCTCCCGAGCCTGTAACAATGCATTTAAAGGGTCATTTCCCAACAAGTTTTGAATTGACTCCATGTGTGCTTCAGCCAATTTAACTCTAGAAGGAAGATCACTGCAAAATCTTTGGTTGAACCTCCTCAGTTCACCTTTGAGTGCCTTAAGCTTCTTACAGAGCCTAACCACTGCTGTCCCTGAAATCTCAACCCCCCAAACTCTGTCCAAAAGCTACCAAAACCCTTCCCTTTCAAATCAAAACTCAAAAAACTTGAAGCTTACTCTTGGTTCGTAGGAGTCCTTCTCCATTTGTGAGACAATTGAACTGTGATCAGAGATGCTAGGAGGAGCAAAGAGACACTTTGTGTCGGGGAACGAGTCCATCCAGTGAATATTTGCCATGGCTCTATCCAACTTACACATAATAAAGGTTCCATAATGATGCTTGTTTGACCATGTGAATTGACAGCCTGAGTATGCAAGGGGCTCAACCTCAATAGTGAAAGTGCATTTGTTGAAGTCAAAGATGCCTTCATCTCATCCCTTAGCTCCTCTTGATTTCTCACCAGGGGAGGCAATAACATTGAAATCTCCAGTGATAAGCCATGGGGCATGAGAAGTGAGTGAGTGGTGGGAGCACAAGGATTCCCAAAGTTTCTTCCTGATCACTTTAGAATTTGAAGCAAATACGAATGTGATATAACATACAACATTAGAATGCTTAATAGTAAGCTTACAAAATATAACTTGGTCAGTAGTATCCAAAACTATTACATCAAGTACTTTTGGGTCCCAAGCAAACCAAAATCTACCCCCTGCAGCAAAATTGTAGTTTGCTACCACCTCCCAATTAGGAAAAATGGCCTTAGCAAGATGAGTGAATTTAAAGTTTTTAACTTTAGTTTCAAGTAAAGAACAAAGAGAAAGATTGAAATTCTTACAGAGCTTCCTCACAACAGCTTGTTTTACGGATTCATTGAGCCCCCTAATGTTCCAAGTAGTAAGATTAAACATGAATGTGTGGGTTGTGGGTTTCCCCACTAGCTACAACTCCTTTATCTCTACCCTTTGCAGGGTGTGGTGTGCCATTGACCTTCTTCTTCTTCTTCTTTCTCCTTTTGCTTGAGCTGGGAGTGTTAGAAAAGGAGAAGGGGTGGAAAGCTCTTGGTTCTTGCTCACGACAGCAAGATTATCCTCTTCTTCCTCAGTTGAGTGCTCAATAGGTTCCACCCTTAGTGGGGAAGCTTCAACTATGTCTTGGTCTAGCACTAAGGCCAATTCAAGTCCCACTTCTGAGTTGACTTTCTTCCTTGATCTCTTGGATTTAATATCAATCCAGCCACTGTCATCATTCAAATGGGTTGAGGGAGGTTCGCTTGGGAGAAGTGAGGGAGAAATGGGGGATTGTTTAGGGGTGGAATGTGTGGGGGATGAGGGAGAGGAGTGATTTGGGGAGTTTGAGGTGGAGCTAGGGTTGGATTGTGGTAGAGATGGGGTTGTAGCTAAGGGATTAGGAGAATGTGTTTTAGCTTGCTGGATGAAATCACAATCATGACCAAAGATATCACACTTCTTTGGTAGGCCCTCGTACTATACAAAAACATCAATTGGATTCCATCCTTCCATACCAAGATCAATATGAAGATGCTTAAGGATTCTTGATTTGGTTGAAATCTCAACACAGAATCTAGCGAAGTCTCTTTTCACTCCTTTTGCAGTCAAGTGATCCGAGTATAGGGGTTACCCACTGCACTAGCAATGTAGCTTAGAGCTTCAGAGGTTCTCAACTAAAGGGGAACATTCCAAAGTTTCACCCAAGTGGGGATCTTAGTTAACTTTTCCGTTGTGAATTTGACATTAGGCTCCCATGGTTGAAGAATAAGAGGTTTCCCTAACAAATACCAAGGTCCATCTTTAAAGAAATAATCTAGGTGTTCTAAGTTATCAAATTTGAAATAGAAGAGTCCTTTGGAAGCTTGAACATCAAGGAGACCTCTCCCTTTCCAAAGCTGCAACGCAATCCTCTTAACCAAGTGTAATGGAGCTGTTTTACCCACAAAATAGCCAACCAAACAAGTCTCCTATTTGGCAAAGCTGCCTTTGGTAACAAAGTCAGGGAGCTTTACAACGACCCTATGTTCTTCATAAATTGTAGACTCCTGAAACTCAAGCTCAAACCTACTAGGTTGGTTTTTCTTAACTTTATCAGCCCAAGATCCATCCTTTTGTTGAGCTTTAGGTGAAGCTTCACAAAGTTTATTGTAGATAGTGTTGCCCTTAAGGGTTTCAGAAATACCCTTAGCAGCCACCTCCTTATTC
>QANY01012253.1:9560-194988 GCA_003255025.1 Datisca glomerata
ATATATGTATGTATATATGTAATATCTGAAATTTATGTATAATTAATTCAATTAATTAATTCTCAACTAATTAATCACACATAATTATCTCATAATTATGTACGTGCCATAGAATCAAAATTCATTTTGCAAGTTAGTCATTTTCCCGTGTTCTAAAATATTCACTCCCTAGACTGCGTAATACAGAGATGACTTAGGGACTATTGACATATAATCTTAAGCTTCAATAAATCAGATTAGTAATTAAACTCTTTAATTAAATAATTTTATTTATTAATTTCATTATTACTCCACTATAAATATGAAATTACTCTCTTAAAGATTATAGAATATATTTATAGAGTATTCTCGTCCATTGATATAATCATTTCACGTATTCCTATCATACAATTATTGATTCATAAATTAGAGTAGGTCAAAATTACCGCCCTTCTAATTGCCTATTGATTCTTAAATACCATTCATTCACTAGTGAATGGTTAATTTATAATCGTATTATAACTTTGAGCTCAATAATCATTCAATTTCAGCATTAACACTTAAGGAAACCAATATACGATCCGTTAGGAAAGCTTGGATTTTAAATCTTGTAAGATCATATTTCCAGCCATCCACGTCACTGAATCACCAAAAAAAGTCATTAACCTATTTTACAAACAAACTTTAACGAGTGAATCAAAAGATCCAATAGACATGCATATGAGTTCATGGCTACTCAAGATTCTGACTGATCTACATATCATCATCAAATTGATGTGTATTAAATCTTTATGATAAACAATAAATTAATAAATATATCAATTCACATTGGTCTTGTCATATATAATCTTATTATATAAAGTACATTCACAAATATGTCTATCCACATCAAAATGACCCGAATCTAGATCACATGCATTCATAATGTTTAGTGAACCGTACTAGCAACCATTCATTAAAGATTACATATGTTGCTGACAATTTTATTCATTATCTATGATATTAATCTTTTCGTACTAATACAAGATCATAGTTTTATTAAAGAATATGTAATTTTCATATATTTATATAAATTATTCAATAATAATTTAAAATAAAAAATATAAGAAAAATGTATTTTCATTAAATTTCATATTAAAATGTCAATATACATTATTTGAGGGCATTACCCCCAACAGAACCTCCTAGAATCCTTATCTGCTTGAAAGTCAGAATCAATATACCTCGTCATATTTAGGTCAGTACCTAAATATACAAGCATGAAGTTCCTTGTTCTCCTAAAAGGATATGATTGACGGCATTTCAATACTCGATTCCATGATTAGATTGGAAATGACTCACCACGCCTACCATGTAACAAATGATTGGCCTAGTGCAAAGCATCGCATACATGAGATTCCGTAGGACTGAGGCATATGAAATCTTTCTCATGTTTTTCTCTTCTTTAGAAGTCTTGGGAGATTGCTCCTTGGAGAGGCTGACTCCATGCCTGAAAGGAAGATATCCCTTCTTGGAGTCTTACATATTGAAGCGATTCATCACCTTATCAATATAAAATGCTTGAGACAATGCCAAATGTTTGTTCTTCCTATCTCAAAAGATTTGAATACCTAAGACAAATGTATCTTCTCTAAGATCCTTCATATCAAATTACTTTACAAATCAAATCTTGACATCAAATAATTTTCTTACATCATTCCCAATTAATAGAATATCGTCTATGTACAAGACTAGAAAAACATCTTTCCCTTCATATATCACCTTATACACACATGATTCGTCCAATAACTGTTCAAAACTAAAGTTCTTAAAAGTTTCATCGAATCTAATATTCCACGATCGTGACGCTTGCTTAAGTCCATAAATGAACTTCAGCGATTCACAAACCTTACCCCATTGACCTTTCTCCATGAACCCGTCAGGTTGAGCCATATAAATGCGCTTTTCAAGATTGTTATTCAAAAAAGCAGTCTCAATGTCCATCTGCCAGATTTCATAATCTAGCGCAGCAGCAAAGGATAAGAGGATTCAGATGGAATTAAGCATGGCTACCGGCAAGAAGGTATCCTCATAGTCTATACCCTCCTTTTGAGTGTAGCCATTGGCTACTAGCCTAGCTTTGAATGTCTCCACATTCCCATTCGGACCTCTATTTTTCTTATAAATTCATTTACACCCTCCAAATTTGACCTTTTTAGAAGGATTTACAAGTTTCCAGACTTCGTTCGAGCACATCAAATGTATCTCAACGTTCATGACTTCTTGGCATAGGTTTGCTTTAGGACCATCCATGGCCTATGAGTAGGAGACAGATTCATCATGATCATTATCTGAGACTACTGTTAAGCTATCTCCATAAGACATATACCTGTCAGGCTTTCTCACAACCCTACCACTGCATCGATGCTCTATGGGCTCTCACCCCAGCTGTAGTTATTCCATTATTGAATCAGAAATAGTTCCTAATTAGGGAGTCTGTGTCCTCCGACTCAATAATTCCTCTAGCACAAGAGTTTTTCTCGGCTTCACACTCCTTATATAGTCTTCTTCAAGAAAACGTGCATTTGTGCTTATGAATATTTTTTTATCAGTCAGACTATAAAAGACATACCCCTTCGCTCCTTTGGGATATCCTGCAAACATGCATAATTCTGATTAACTGGCTGACTTGCCTGTCTTCTGTTTCAGAACATATGTTGGGCACCCCTATATTCTAAAGTGGTTAAAGGATTACTTTCATCCATTCCATCTTTCATATGATGTGGCAGGCACTGTCTTCGACAGAGCTTGGTACAGAATGTATGCTGCTATTTCAAGGTATATCCCCAAAATGAATTTGGAAGGGATGAGTAACCCATCATGGATCTAACTATATCCATCAGAGTTTGATTCTTTCTCTCTGACACATCATTCTGTTCTAGAGTGCCAAGTGTTGTAAGCTGATAAAGAATACCTTCTTCTTTAAGAAAGTCTTCGAACTCTCCTAGTAAGTACTCTCCACCATGATCATATCGTAGCTTTTTGATTTGTTTCTCTAATTACTTTCCGTCTATAGCCTTGTACTATTTGAACTTGTTAAAGGTTTCAAACTTTTGGTGCATTAGATAAACATGTCCAAAATGTGAGTAGCAATCAGTGAAAGTTACAAAGTATTCATAGCCTCATATTGCTTGGATATTCAATGGCCCACATATATTACTATGTACGAGTTTGAGGCATTGAGTGGCTCTTTCACCCTTCACTAAAAAGGATCTCTTGGTCATTTTACCTTCTATACAGGTTTATCATGTGGGTAGTTATCCCACACTTAAAGTTTGCAATGAAAATCCTTTGCAAGCCTTTTAATCCTGTCCAGGCTAATGTGGCCAAGACGTACACAAATAGGTTAGATCGGTTGAGTCAGACTTCAACACTTTACTATCCCTTTGTAAAGCAGTATTTACTTCAGTGTCACGTATACTTGGAACTATTAGTTTTACGTATAACAATTTATTTATCAAATGTGCATTAGCAATTAAGCAGTCATTTCTAAAAATACCAATATCTTTAGGAATGAAATTCAAACTGAATCCTTGCTCAATTAAACTAGCTACTGAAATAAGGTTCTTCCAAAAAACTGGGATATAATAAACATCACGTAAAATCATAAAAATTGTTATCACATGACAATTTAATTGTTCTCATAGATACGACCGATGCTAGTGCTCCATTTTTCCAATGGAAGTTAAACACGCTCTCATCAAGCCTTCTGATTTCCCTGAACTCCTACAGGAAATAATATATATGGTTAGTGGCTTCAGAGTCTACAATCCACGGAAAAGTAGATTCAGCCACATAACAATTACTTTACCTTAGTAACAAGTACTATACCTTTAGATCTCAACTCCTTGAGATAGTCTGGGTTGTTATGTTTCCAATGGCCAGCGGCTCCACAATGATGTCACTTGTCTTTTAATTTGTCCACTTTTGCAGTGCCCTTACATTTCACATATTTCAAGTTCTGCTTCTTAGCCTTCTTCGGACCTCTCATGTGTTTCTTTTTGGCGCTAGAGGTGGAAGGATTGATTTGAGTAAAGCTTGCCTCTACAGTCTTCCTCTCGCCCTTCAAAAACAAATTCTCAACAGCTTTTTGTTCCTTCATCACCTCAGCAAGTGAGTACCTCTACTTATTCATCGAATAATTAAGTTTGAAATTCTAAAAAGTGTCAGGCAGAGTCTCAATAATCATATCAACTTATGTATCGTCATCTACCTCAACACCCATGATCTCCATCTCATTCAGATAACTAATGATCAACATCATATGTTCTCTGACAGGATTTTCAGGTTTCATCCTGTAGTTCATGAAGTTTCACACAGCAGCCTGTTTGGCTTGACGACCCTGATCTCCAAACATTTTAGTGATGTTCAACATCATATCAGCGACAGTTTCCATGTTCTGATGTTGTTGTTGCAACACATTCTTAATAGAAGCCAAGATGTAATATCTGGTGATCTCATCAGAACACAATAAAGAAGTATAAGCATCATTTTTCTCATGAGTCGATTCAGCAATAGGCTCAAAGGGACAAGGGGTGGTGAGCACGAATTTGTGTTTTTCTACCGTCAGCACGATATCAAGATTACATTTCCAATCCACGTAATTTTCACCAGTAAGTTTGTTCACATTTAAGATACTTGAGAGATGGGAAAATGACATGATTACTGAAACGAAAAAATAAAGTGGTGAAAAATAAATACTCAATTATTTAGGAAAGTATGATGCATGATACAAATACTTAAAATATTTAAAAATTCAATAAAGAATATTTCTTCCATGATGTTACGATCAACAGCAATAGCTTATCCCATCTAAGGACAACGTCCAAGCTACCTCATATGGTATCGAGACTCCCTCGTTTAGTTAACGCTTCTCAAGATGTCACTACATTTAGCTTAACAAATCATCAATAATTTTGGTCACCTTATCCCCATCGACTAGCCTCTATGAGGGATTCCAATGTGTTTCGGTCTAAGTGTTTAACGAACGCATTAGATTTAGAGATTGCCATGAACTAACAGTCTGTCTAGGAACGGTCTTGCCTCACCACTTCATTACAAGCTTTAACTTCTTAAGCAACTTAATGACTCAAAATGACATGATTCTCAAGTTTCTCCCGCTAAAGAGATGACCACTATGGCAGCTCTAAACAATTCCTCGTGCCACAATCAAGTTTACGTTGGGATATTGGAAACGTTTCAACGTAAATGACCCTCCCCCTTAGTTTTTTGAAAAAATGAATTTTTCGTTATTTTTTTCAAAATTTATAACTCTTTATTAACTTAAAATTATAAACTATTATAAAATTAAATCTCAATTTAAATTTTATAACATTTATAAAAGTCGCATTGTATTTAAATTATAACCCATTATAAATTAAATTACAATGATGCGTGTGCATGATACATGGTATTTTGATATTGTCATATCCCTATTTCTATATAGCATGTTATATGATGATGCGAGATTAATAATAAATCATTTATTCAACTTTAACCTCCCTATTGGCTCATTTCTAACTATAACCCCAAAATAATAATAAATAAATTACAATTAATTTAAATACTAGTCTTCATAGCGTCTGTGATAGTCTTCTTGTCCTTCAGGAAGTTCTACCAATTTTGTAACTTTTTACAACAGTGAAGTCTCAATTTCAAAATTTAAAATTATGATCAAAACCCTTTAATTAAGGAAAACTATTTTCCTAATTAAATCATCTTTTAAAATATTTTTAAAATTTAAAATATAAAAGATAAAAAGCTAAATAGATAATTATCTTTTAAATTCAAAATTCAAAAGATAAAATAGATAAAATGGATAATTATACTTTTGAATTCAAAATCCAAAAGACAAAATGATAAAATAGGTTTTTATCTTTTGAATTCAAAATTCAAATGATAAATAGATAAAATTAGATAATTATCTTTTGAATCTTATTATCTTTTATCCGTTTAAATCTAAAATTCAAAATTTTAAATTTTAAAGATCAAAGATGAAATTAGAGTTTTTGTGAAACATCACAGGGTACCTAAATCCTAATTATTATCGCTTAGGGTTTTACAAACTCTAGTCACCAAGCAGGGCATGGCAGTGGATAGCAGGAGGCGGTGCGGCGGACGGTGGTGGTGATTTTGATAGTGATGGTAACAGTGGCGATTTCGACGACGACGGCGATGGATTACATGGAATTTTAAAAAATTACAACTTTTGTAAGAAAATAAATTACATAAAATCATATGCCTCAACTTCGGCGTACATTAATTTTAAATTGAAAAACAAATGCCTAGAGTCAATAGATCGGGATCCATTCATAAAACACATTCAAAACTATTTTGAATCTACCAAACAAAAAAATGTCAATATCACAACATCCAACAATACATACGTTTAATAACAGAATATGCGTAATCAAGAAATCAAGGCTCTGATACCAATTCTTGGATCAGGTTTTAAAAAGTTGAAAAACAATCATTGAATCATGAATGGTTCGTGGACAGATAAAAAAATTTTACATCAACCAATTTAATCATATTAAATATTAAAACCATACGTCCAATTATGCAGATAAAGTTAAATGTATTCAAAAGATGTATAAATGATTTATACATTTTCGTTGTATCGGAGACTTTCTGAATTGGTGGAATCCTTATAAAATGCTTCGCGTTCATCGATCTTCAAATCCAAGACCTTCAATTAGTCTTCACACCAGCTTTGAATCCAACACTTGTTTTAGTCTCTGTTTGTGGTGACATAAGTCCCTCCCTACAACTCATGAATTAAAAATTCTTGCAACAACAAGGTCTACTCGACATGAATTAGGAGTTAATTAAACCTTTTACAGGAATCCTTTCACAAAATTCTCAACTAATATTATCAACTAACCAGAATGGTTCGTTATTAGATCATGGTATTTGATTCACCAAATACATCATTATTGTATACTCTTTCATATGTATAGCGCAACTCAATCCTTGTTTTTCAATTTTCTAATCTCTTTCCTTTTGAATCAAAATATTGGCTCATTGAATTCAAAAATATATATCGCAACGACGTTGTTAGATACTGAGTGTGGGATCTCAAAATAACTGAAGAAGAAAAACCAAAATTTTCTCTTCCTCTAGTAATTTTGTGGCAACAGTAGGAGGGGGTGAGAAAAACTTGTTTCTGCTCTGTGTGTTTAGGGTTGTGTCAGCACACTTAGGTTAGCAACCCTATGCCATCACCTAAATATATATAATTTTAAAATTTTTACATACACCTCATATATGTGTAGTTTCTGAAAGTCACCCCCATAATTTATAATTGCCGAAAATTGCATCTTCCACTAAAGTCAATATTGTGTCTAAATTCATCAATCCAAAATTAATAAATTTAAATTGATCTTTATCAACTAATTAATTAATTTATCTTATTTACTAATTATTCAATATTTAAAAATAATAAATTAATTAATTTGAGCATCAATAATTGCTCTTCACTAATTAAGTGACAACACCCATCACATATAGGTTCAAGAATTACACTTTGTCTCAAAACACATTTTGGTCCAACTGATGTTGTTTTTTCTATTCGTGACCTCATGAGCTACTCTTAAGACCGAATGGACCCACAAGAATAAAGCTATAGGACCCAAATACTCGGCTAATTTATCTCCATAAATTCCTGACATATTTAATCCTGACATCGTACGACTCCACTATAGGTTCGATGTCGAATTAACTTTCGATTCATAAGTGCAACATTTTCTGTTGGTGAAAATAAATATTTTTATTTCACGATCCATAGAATATTTTAACATATTACCCTTCGTGAATATCAGTAACAAGAGTGAGATGTACAATTACCATTTTACCCATCTTGTTATTATTTCTTTAACTCATTTATTGACTGTGAATAAGAAAGACATAATAGTGAGTTGTCTCGTACAATTCCCCATATCCTATTCAATGATACATTTTATCGAGTACCTGGCCAGGTTAATTTATTCATACATTCATCAATAAATTATAATGTGATATTGTTGCATTTCACAATCTGACCACGAATTTTCATAAATGTGAATCACGCAACTCCAACATAGTTGAATCATGATCCCAACAGCCGAGATATTGTCCAACAATTCAAACTCACTCTATTGATTTATCAAAGATTTTAACTAACTAGGTTATGTTTCGTATCCACCTTAGGATTAAAGTAATTATGAAAATACCCTTAAGGTGTAACAATTAGAAGTAGAGTTAGATAAACGGTTTTACTCTAAACTAATTTGTTACTAGTCTATTCAACATGTTTCATAACATGTCCAGGTCAACCGTTAGAGTCTCCACTCCCATGCCCCAAGACCGGCATCATTTGGTTCAACCTAACAGTGGTGATCAGACTCGATTACCCAGTCGATCCTAAAACTGTGAATAATATTCTGAACTATTTTAGAAGAGTTTGTTTGGAAGACCCCTTGGTCTTTACTCTTCTTACGTTGACAATAGTTCCAGGACTTGAGTAAATTATAAACACACTTTAATTAATAAAAAAAAACTTCCATTCATTCATTAAATTCAGTAACACAAAATATCAGAGAAATAACTAAATACTCATAAATAATTATTACACTCTACTTTATATATATAATTCTAACAGTTAGTTGCAAACCAAATCTCATGAAAGTACAACGCAAAGGATTGCAGAATACAAGAGTATATGTAGAGTGCCAAGAAAATTCTACAATGTTCAAAAGTTATGAGATTACACAAGTTTTGAGAACAGAAAACTCAAGAGTGGATGCATTGGCAAATCTAGGGTCATCAGCTCAATTCCCGTTCAGAAGAACTGTTACGGTAGAATATCTAAGTGACCCGAGTACAAGGACACTCATGCAAGCAAAAGTCACAGCAGGGGACTGTGAGTATGACTGGTGGAAGAGTATCGTACGATACATTTTCTACGAGGAGCTCTCAACTAATAAAATGGAAGCTCTGAAGCTCCAGCAACAAGGCGTAAGGTATACCTTAATTGATAGGCGATTTTTCTGGAGGTTAATAAAAAAATTTCCTCTTAAGGAACTTAAGAAAATAGTCGTGTGGGGCCTTTTATTTTTTTTCTTAAAATGGTCCAATCTTGATGTTTTCCCTTAAAAAAAATAGTCGTGTCTGGCCTATATGATGTGAGTATTTTAGCATATTTTTCGTAAAAAGAATTAACAGTTTATTAGTTTCATGACTATATGTTTATTAGTTTCATGAGCCAATCTATCTCTTGTCAAGTTTTTTTAAATTAGCAAACCCTATTTCCCTGGAAAAAAAATCATTTCGACAATGAAAAAAGTTGAAAATCTTTTGATAGATATAGAATATCTTAGGCCACATGAGTCAAAACACTATCTTTTGGGAAAATAGCAGGAAAATGCAGGTTTTGGGTGGAGTTACAAAAATGACCTAAAAAATTGTTTACAACAATGGTCAGAATATGACCATGGTAAACATTTTGTTTACCGAAATTATACAGTGGTAACATATATTATTTATCATATTTCAGCCATTTTTGTAATAAAAAAATTTTCTAGACATTTTTACAACTTAAGCTAGAAGATGAGCATTTTTGCAGTTCTTCCAATCCTTTTAACTAACGGCTAATAAATATATTTTTTACTTTTAAGAAAATATTTTGCAATGAGTTGCAATTATAAATTTTAAGGAAATTAGAAATAGGAAGAAAAAATTAAACTAAAATTCAAAGTTGAAGAACATAATTTGCACTTAAGGTTAGGTCTACCTAATAGTAAGTTGTTGCAAATTTCTATGTGGATAAATCATGGTGGTGAGTATTAGATCCTTTAAAGAAAGCAAAAGAAAAGGAAAAACACCAAGCAGGTGGGAACATTATTTATGCGTATATACCTAAAATATTGTGTTATATAGCATATACCACTACTACCAATTTTACTTTGTATATATATATTTTGAAAAATGTTCTGTCGCACTGTGTACATGTTAATTAACTTAGCTTCTAAATTAATATGACTTATATATTTGAATTAATTCTAATTCATGAGTAGGTGGACGGTTTGAGGAAGATGGGGCAACAACAGGGATAGTTTCCTGCGAAACAAAAAGGGGACCATCTCAGAAGGTCGAAGAGTTACCAGTACGTAGGCGGACATTCCTGCCGTTTGCCATTGTGCGAAGTTCTCTCATCTCTTCGTAGGTGATCAACGTGGTTCCGCTGTTAGATGATTCCTCTAAAGTAGTTATAGAGTCTTCAGGGGTGGACTATTCGTTGAGGACTGGAATGAAGCAGGGAACGGGAATATTCGCAGGAATAATGGGAGGGGCCTCGACAACAAGCCTTCTGGACGGATCCAAAAGGGATTTCCAATCTCTGATAGGGGCGTGATATGCAGCAACGGCCCTCTCAACGTTATGCCTGTTGAAGAAGGGCTTTCTGTTGGACCATCTATCTGAAAGGAAGTCAAAGTAAAGGTAAGCAGCATAAAAGGGAAAAGAAACGATGCGTACACAAGGAAAAGAGGAGAACAAGGCTCATGCATTTAAACATACTAAAGGTCCTCCGTAGCCGAAGAACTACTCAACAACCTTCACCTCCCCATTCCCCCTAGATCAAAAGAAAAACGCGATCTCATCATTTGTCTCCTTTTGGGAGATTTCTAATCAACCCTCCTTTGTTATCGTTCCGAGGCAGACGTAACAACTCCCCCCTCTTGACTTGACCAGATAAGTCATCCTGGACTCAATAAACCCTAAGTTCAAGTCAAAGAGCCTATTCATCGATTCAATAATAAACCAGAACCCTATAGGTGTTGGGTGTGAATTGGGATGGGGCAAGGTTGTGGTGACTGAATAACTCTTGAAAAAGGACATTGGAAATCTAAACCCTAACGTTATACCCTTACAAACATATCTCTACTTTTTTTTTTGTATTTTTATACTCTTTTAGTTTGAGAAACTATTTAAAAAATCACTAACCTATTAGATTAAGGGTTAAAACTAACAACAATATTTTTTAAGTATGAAAATGACCCTCCCTCTCTTTTCCTACCATTATCTCTCTTACAAAAAAGTACCTAAAGAATGTCCTCTCTCTGGTAGGGGAACCATTTTACTGATCTTATGTTATCACCAAACCCAAGCCTTTCATGCCCTCCTCACCACTCTCTCTCTCATCCTCATTTCTCTCCATATTATCCTCAAATGAGAGGATCAGGATATGTTGAATCCGAACCGTCCATTTCAAAAATAGACGGTCCAGATTCTATATCACAAAAAGATAAAATAGAAAAAAAATTAAAAATTAAAAATAATCATCTCATCTCAGCAGACATGTCAACATGATCGTGACCATCCATTTTTTCACGGACGACCACAATTTTACTAACAAATCCCTTTTTTTGGATCCCAACATGAGGGGATCTATTTCCCAAATGAGATCCATATTTAGCATCTTGGTGTTAAAAAAAGTCGACCATCGTCCATGAATCTCTCGACCTTCCAATCGAGACTCTCTTATTCTTTTGCCCACAACTCTCACCCCAATCTATCTCTTAAAAGAACATCCCATTTTAAACCCAAGAGCTTCAGTACTAAAATCCTATGTCCAACTTTTCCTCTAACAATCCCAATCCCAACAAGAGATCGAATAATAGACTTTGGAAACAAGGGCGAACGACGGCTAAAAAAGTAATTATTACACATTCTCGAACCCGCCCTACACGAAACCCACCCCTTCGTGTACCTCTTCACCATTTCAAACTCTCATCTTACATTCTCTTCACTTCTCTCTCTTACATTTATTATCTCTCTCTCTCTCTCTCTCTCGAAGTCGAAGCATCTCTCTCCCTCTCTAGAAATCTTTTAGTATTCGTTTCCCACAGTAAAGAATCACAACAAGGTATTTTTTTTGTTTCTGAGTTTTTTCTGGGTTTCTAATTTTTTTAGGTTTCGGGGTTTCTTGGTAGTTTCTCTAGGGTTTATATGGGTTTATATATTTTCTTCTCTAACACGATTGAGTACACGACGAACGTGTAGTCATCATGTAGTGTATATGAGGGTTACACGACAACCGTGTAGTCATCGTGTAGTCTAGAAGATGGGTACACAACCAACCTGTAGTGTATAGAAGGACTACACGATTGTCGTGTACCCCTCTTGTACATGACATGATGCTATACGAGCATCGTGTAGTTTACACTATAGCTACACGAGTATCGTGTACACTTTAATTCTCTAATCTTATGTCTTCCTTGAATTTTCTACAGATTATGGCTTCATCATCAATTGTTATGGCTTCATCAATGAAACTGCAATATGTCCATGACGTTACGAGAATTCCTAAGGCCAAGGAAAATGTAAAGTGCAATACACACGTGATATATGTTATCAAGACCAAACTGAAAGCTCCTCAACTCTCCCTATTTAGGGAGACATGTTTTGGTCATCTCCTAGATCTCTCATCCTTGAAGTTTTCAGTCATTGTCTGCCACCAGGTGCTAGCTAGGGAGGCTGAATATATGGACGACACTTCATCTGAGGAGAAAATCGTGTTTCTTAACAATGAGGAGCCACTATTATTTTCAAAGAAAGAGTTCTCGCTGATAACCAGACTGAATTTCAGTGAAGTCCGGGATGAGAAGAAGACTCGTGGCGCAAACAGACTCGCTGATCTATATTATCCAAAGCCAATGGTATAACCATGGCTGAGTTGGAGGAGGAGTTCAAGAACAATAACTTTAAGGTAGATATTGATGCTGTTAAGATGACTCTTGTTCATTTACTGGAGAATTTCTTTTTTAGAAGGAGAGCCGAACCCAAATTGAGAAGAAATGGTTGATTATTAGCTGTGAAAAATATAAAGCCTGTCTTAAGTAATCTTCATCAAGGAAAAGAAGGTACAGAAATCACATAAATCCCCCGCTGCTATTCATGGATCTTCACTGAATAGATGTCCTTAGAGGAGGCACATGGATCGGTTCGGCCCGTGACACCGACTGAACTAGACCGTTATAATCTAGTTCGATGGGCCTGAACCAGCCTAGCTCGTGAATCTACTATTTTGTTTAAAAATTTGAACAATTATGTATGTAGTGAAGTTCGAACCCTTGACATCTCCCTTATAAATCACACTCTTTATAAATAGACCAAGATAATATTTGTTAAATATATTGCTTAAAATATATTCTTATTGTCTTTTAACACATTTTATCGAAATTTCATATAATATATTTTGAGACGAACATATTTAATTAAATAAAAAATAATATTTTTTATTTAAATAAATATTTTATTCAATGAAAAATTAGATTCATGAAAACTTTAAAAATATTGGTTTAATATTCCTAATATTTTTTGTTATGTTAATGAACATGAATTATAAATTAGTTATAAATTATTTATTATATTTTTAGAGTTTACGTGAATATAAATGTCACTAGTTTATGAATTCAATAAATAAAATAATTATTTTACTTATTATTACAAGTTTCTCATTGAGATTTTAAGGTAATAAAATAAAATAATTATAAGAAAGTAACATGACTTCCATATAGCTTAGTAGGAATTCATACACTTCGTCTACTCCCCACCAAAGTTCAACTCTCCCCATCTATACTTTTTAGAATTAAATCACATTAAAGAGAGGGAAAACGGACCGATCCGGTTATTTAACCGGGATCGGCTCGTGAACCGGTGTAGAAGTCAGAGGCTCAGCCTGTGAGTACACGAGCCAATTTAACGATTCATTCTATACCACCCTAAAATTCCAGTGCCCCGGCCAGTGAACCGGCTGAAAAGGCCTGGGACTGGCCGATGAACCGTCCTGACCAAGCATTGCCGGGCCGAGCCTGCCCGGTTGCGACCTCTAGATTTCCTTTTGTCTTCCAGGTATTTTTTATTCTATATAGTGATGTAGGCTTCTTGTAGGCTACACGATGACTTCACGGTCATCGTGTAGGCTTCTTGTAGGCTACACGATGACTTCACGGTCATCGTGTAGGCTTCTTGTAGGCTACACTATGACTTCACGGTCATCGTGTAGGCTTCTTGTAGGCTACGCGATGACTTCACGGTCATCATGTAGGCTTCTTGTAGGCTACGCGATGACTTCACGATCATCATGTATGCTTTTTGTATGTTACACGCTGACTTCATGAAAATATTAAATAGTGATGTTTTGAGTAATTTGTTATGAATACTGAATTACTCTTTTTGTTAAAATAGGTATGAGTATTTGAAATTATCCCCTTGATGTGGAGGTTTATATGGTAATTAGGTTTCGGCTAAGGTACCACGAATTAACAAGTGGGATCCAAAAAGAAAATTTTGCAAAGGAAAATGTAAGTCATGATTTATGTTAAAATAATCTATATTACTTGCACACAATTTATTTTAATTTATATTATTTGAATTTTTAGTTGGAAGTTCTTCCCTTGGTCCTTACAAAGGTGGAAGTACAAACAAGCTATTGGAGATCAATAGTCGGGTGGAAGGTATGTTTAAAATCATTATGTACCATTCTTCTTCTTGTACACTTACCTAGTGTAGTGATCCTGTAGCCTTCACGATGAGTACACGGACATCGTCTACTCATCATCTATCCTTCTTGTTACAACTCGATTGCTACAATGACATCGTGTACCCATTTGATCTATATTACATGTTTTTCAGTCGACGCCTTACTTGGCCTTACCATGGGTGGATGAGGAAGTTGATGAGGAGAATATGAAGAAGAGAAAGAGGCCCGAGGAGGAGGGCATTCTGAAGAGAGAGGATAAGAGGCCCAATGGGGAGGATTGGGTGAAGAAATGTTTGATTGGAATGGAGCAAAAGATTAGTTCAATGGACAAGAAGATTATGTCCATGAAATCAGACATTTCTTTTGTCATTTCCCATATCAAGATTTTGATGGATCATCTGGTGACATCACAGTCGAATGATCATTACTCATTATGTCGTCGATCTGCCATGACGATGGAGATCGAGAAAGAAGAAGAGGGAAAAGATGAAAAAAGGAAGAGAATGAGGAGAAAAGATGACGAAGAAGAGAAGGAAGAGGTAGAAAAAGAGGTAGAAAAAGAGGAAGAAGATGAGGAAGAAGAGGAGAAAAAAGAGGATGAGGAAAAAGAAGAGAGGGAAGAAGAGAAAAAAAAGAAAGAAGAATCAAAGGATGATGAGGGAGATGAAGAAAAAAATGAAGAAAAAGAAGATGATGAGAAAGAAGAAGCGGTAGGAATAAAAGAAGAAATAGTAGAAGAAAAAATAAAGGTAAAAAAGATGAAAAAATAGAAGAAAAAGAAAAAGAAGAAAAATAAAGGAGGGAATAAGGGGAGGAAAACAAAAAAGTGAAGGGGAAATCAAAGAAGATATAAAAGTGAAGGAGGAAATAAAATAAAAAGAAGAAGAAATGGAAAAAGAAGAAATTAAAGTTGCATCGATAATATTAGAATTGGTGGGTTTGATAAAGTCAATGGAGCAGCCAACAATGGAAAAGTAGACGAGCTCATCTTCCTTGGTGATCTTGGTAAGAGGAAGATCAAGAGAACTCATTTCCTTGAGTCCCCCACTTAGGAAATGCAACAAACTGAAAAGAAAAGGCAGCGTAGAAAAAGGTGGAGGAGAAAGTGGTGGAGACAACGGAATGCAAACCTCTAACACCTATGCTTGATGTATCTTTAAAGGATGAATTCCATTTTAATGCTTGGTCCTCCTCATCAAAGACAAAGTAAGTTATGAAATTTTGTTATACAACTATTCTTTTCATACACGATGGTTACACCGACATCGTGTTGCCATCGTGTAGTATACACGATGATTACACGGACATCATGTTGTCATCATACAGTCTACATGATGGTTACATGGACATCGTGCAGTATATACGATGGTTACACGGACATCGTGTAATCTACACGATAGTTATAAGGTTATCGTGTAGATTACACGATGGTTACATGAATATCATGTTTTTGAGGGTTACAATCAAAACTCTTATTTTTTATCTGTAATTACATTGTTGGGAACGAGAAAGAAAACATTGAGTATTGCGTCGATAACTTTTTCTGGTTCAAAACACTAGTATCCCCACTTTATCAATGGCTTGAGTCCGATGTAAGTAGTTATATTTATAATCTTTTTGAATGTGGTATTTAAAATAAATATAAATATCTTATGTAATCTTTTTTAAATTGCAGCATATCGATGCATACTTGAAGGTAATGATGAGGGATTTGCGGGACTACAACCCGCATATCAGAGTTACTATTGGTGAATTGCATATGGAAGTAAGTAAAATGTTTTATGTAGTCTACACAAGGCCTTATCAACTCCCCCACCGACACGTATTGTAAGATATCTAGAAATGTATATGTAAAATGAGTCATCAACCGATCGAATTCTGATAGACGGTATTTCTTTGCAACTTTTAAAACAATGCCACAACATCTTACTTTTATAAATTGATTTGATATTTTGGCCCACGTGGAAGATGCAAGCTCCATGAAACGCATTGGGAATGAAAATCTCTACAGCATCCAGTATATTTGTATGCCTGTTAGATATAAACACCGACTACATCGTGAAGTTTATGGAAAAACCATTCCCATGAATCATTATTTTCTGAATATGTAATGCTGAATGCAATGGGATAGACTTGCTTGTTCCTATCCTTTTCTGTTGCGATAAATAATACACCTTTGTATTTGGTTTTTAAGGCAGTTACGTCAACAACAATGACATGCCATATACAATGGAAAAATCCACGAATATAGGGTCCAAGAGCCATGGAAAAATATTTAAAATGATCCTGTTCGTCGGTCTCTATGTGTGTTGCTGTCCCTATAAAATATTTAATATTTCTTTATTTTATTAAAATAGACAGAGTACATGGTCTACACGACAGACACACGAGGGCAGTGTACCCATCGTGAATACTTTATGATGGGTACACGAGATCCGTGTAGTTCTCGTGTACACTACACGTTGGTTACACTGTCATTGTGTAACCATCGTGTAGTGTATAGGAAAACTCGATGAAGATAGTACATGATGGGTACACTACACGATGGTTACACGAGGTCAGTGTAACCAACGTACAATGTACATGATGGCTACACGGACCGCGTGTACCCATCATTTTTAAAAGAGAACAAACGGTGTTGTTTTCGGTGGTTTTCTCTATTATATTGTATATGACTCATGCGTGATAAATATATATGCTTTGTGTAAGTGAATTTACATCGTAACGTGACGCACGTGTGCTAAATGTAAGATGTTTTATTCTCATCAGTTTTAATTGTCTGTAAGCATGTTATGTTCCTATATATGTTTTGTGTAACTGGACGTATATAATGATATGACTCTAATGTTATAATTGTATCATGTATTTATATTTATTATCTGTTAAATCATTTTTCAATAAAGCTTATATTTCGTTTATACTTTAGCAATTGTTCATTATTCAGTCATTAATTTGATTGTCATGAGATAAATATTTGGATATAACTGATTTAATGTTAGTGTCATCATATTTGATTCTGTTACATGTATCAGTATGTATTATATGTTTACTTATGAATTATATGAACAATTATTATCATGCGTTGAACTCTACAAGTTATGAAATTAATTCAGTCAAGTTGTAATTAAGCAAGATATGAACTTAAGCACGACCCTTAGTTAACAAAAAATCAGGGTTATTCACGTTTTGTTCTGTTATACGAATGGTGTCATCTGTTCATGTTTTCGTCACACATAGAGTGTCGTTTATTCATGTTTTGGTCATACATTGAGTGTCATCTGTAAATATTTTCAGTCACTCATGAGGTACCATATGTTCACATTTTTCATCACCTGTGAGTGTCATTTGTTCTGTCGTCCAATGTGTGCCATCTATTTCATCGCCCAATGGGTGTCATCTATTTCATCGCCCAATGGGTGTCATCTATTTCATCACTCAATTCGTCATGATATGTTTCAGTTAACGTGTGATCAGTTATGATTATGTTGTTAACTAGGGGATATGCCAAAATAATATAAGAATAAGTTTATTATATGATTCTGTTTGAGGCACATGTTATGTTAAACCATGTCATGATCAAGTACGTTACGTTATTTCATTTATGATATATGTCAAGTTCAGTTATGTTTTGTCATGATTGCGTTTATGATGTGTGGATGCATGTTATTATGTGAGTTTGCTTACTGAGTATTTTGAAATACTCATTCCCCCACAGTTGATTATGATGCAGGTAGTGATGGCGAACAATATGAGTGAGAGACTGTCATAACCAGTTGTATTAGAGGAATTTATATTTTCAATTTATGAATTGATTTAAAATTTGGGAAATGTTTCTTGTTAAACTTAATTATTTTAGTAGTTCATTTTACGTTATATTTTTCTACGAATTATGATGAGAGAAAACTTCATAAATTATGGATATCAAATTTTGACTTTATTTCAGAGTTTAATTTAGTTTTTTGAAGTTTTATTAATTATGCATTTAAGACAATTTATCACTTCCACTATATAATGATTAAGATTCCGATTAAGGATAAGTTTAATGCTTCCGCTATTTAAGGTCAATGTTTTTCTATCATGGGTAAATTAAGAATTTCAATTTGAGAATTTTCTCAAAGTTAGGATTTGTTTTGAATTGGAGATTTCAAAATTATGAAACTACACGTATGTTTAACCCTCGGGGAATGGGGCGTTACATAAACCCTCGAGAATTGGGGCGTTATATAAACCCTAAAGTTATGTACATCAGATGAAAAGTGATCTATGTGGGTGGCCTACAAGGCATAGTCATAGTTATCTCTCCTACTAAAGCACAATGAACTCTAGGGGAAGCCTGTGCGTAGACTCTCTTAAGCTCATCAAACTCACTGGGATTTCTAACCCTAGGGATGGAGGGGGAAAAGACTGGATTAGCCGTTTCTACAGAATAGAAAGTAAAGAAGAGGTAGACGATAGACAAAAAAGAATAACTTAGGAAGAAGAAGATGATACAATAGCAGAATAAAGAAGCCCCTGAGTGTTATATAGACACAAACATGATGGGGAAATTAAAACGGAATATGGAGAGGTGAAAAAGCTACGGACGTGAGCCTAGGCTGAAAGGATGAAGAAACGTGACATGTGATTTGATGGGTGCCAGGGTCAAGGTTGTCAGAATCACGATCCTATCGAGGATCGTAGAGAGGTCTCGCAAATCAGATCGTAAGATCGAATCCTGGATCTTAATATCCTACTATATAGTAGTAATATTATGAAAAAAATTATAATTTACCAAACTACATATTAAAATTCTTGAATATAGTTAACTAATCAACGGTAAATTTTACTATTTTACTAAGTACAAATTAAATAAATAAATAATAACTTAAAAATTTAATAGATTAAATGAAATTTGTATTATTTTCTTATTAATACCTTACAAAATTATGGTTGGTGGAATTGTAAGATCGTAGTAGGATCATAAGATCCTACCAATCCAAGACAAAAATATAATATGATCGTAAGATCCTCCCAATTTAAGATTCTACCTATGAATCGGATCATGAAGATCAGACATGATCGTAAAATCGTAAGATCTTATGATTCGGATCGGGAATTTAACAACCATGGTCATGGCACATGGATGAGTCTTACGGGAAACGGAGCGCCATGCTCAATCTAGAATGCATGTCAAATACGAAAGAACATGAGTAATCATAACAAACTTCCTCAGAGAAACGAACGGCTAAAAAGGCATTTTGAGAAGCATGAATAGACGATAAGAAGATCTCGAAAGCGGAAAGTAAATATTTTTAGTCACCTAAGCGTGGAAAGATGAGTTATGTCAAGCATCACGAAACTAAAAAGACGAGTTATGATTAATTCGCTTTTTATGAAGATTGTTTTAAAAGAGAATAAACAGTGCAGTTTTTTTATGGTTTTCTCTCCTATATTATATATTGGCTTCACTTTTACATCAAATACAATAGTGACAAATTAACATGCATAAAATCATTTCTCAACCATGTGAGCAAAAGGCAACCAACCGGACAAAATAACGTGGCAAATTAAAAAAGATCAATCAAGATCGTTGATTCAATTAGACGGATAAGATCAAGTTAGTTGTTAATGCTTATAAATTAGATTTAAGAAGAATATTTTGTTGATATTATTTTTAGTGAAAAAATAAATCAAATCAAATTTTATGTAATCAATTAAATCTCTATAAATAATATAAATTGAGACTATTGGTAACCTCAAAGATAATTCAATACTCAATAAGCAATCATTCTCATATTATTGATTTTTTTTCTTTTTTTTAAGTGTGTGAGGAAATTTTTCATTACATTGACTTATTTTTCTAACTCATTGACTTTGACTTTATTAACATAAGACGACGTGAGATGCATGAAGCAAGAAGCTTCCAGGAAGATGGAAAAAATTAAAGAAAGAAAAAATAAGGTTAGTAGGACTGGGACACTCAGTTCGATGATAATTGCGAGTTGTTCTATTCGCACAAGGCCGGCCTAGTGTCATTTAAGTAACTCATCCATCAAGCATTACCCCACGCCAATACCATTGTGCTCTCCTCTCTCTTCCATGTTCCTTGTAATTGTTGTCATGAGTCAGTAATTGTAATTGTTGTCATACGTGAATATGTAAGTAAATAAATAAAATATATGTTGAGGGCCATGATGTTATATAACATTACGTTTAAAAATATTCTTATATTTTTATGCTTTATTTTTCTCATTTTATCTATATTTTCTTCTTTAGCCACTAGGAATGAGGTGAATTTTGATGGAGATAAAAACAGTACAGTTCAAAATGTCTTTAATTGCAAAATAACAAAGAGAAGTATTTAAATAATAAATTATAGATTAGATAAAACTAGTAAAACGAAGTGATTTTACTGTACAAGACGAGATAATTTGTTGCGATTTTCACGCTTCAATCTCACGTCACAGCTCGTCTTGTGCGAAACACTAAATTTTCATGTAAGGAATATAATAATGCTTTGGTTCTTCACTAAGTAGATGTTATTAAGTCACCGAAAAATCACGCAACGGATGTAATAATGCTTTGATTCCTCACTAAGTAATACGGTCTTCTACTTTATACAGTGGGCCAGTAGTAACTGATCGTCGTACAATCCATCACTATCACACCACGACAGCTTTCAGCTTTTAAAACCAGGAGAACTCACACGACAAATAATACCACACCAGGCCACACTTCGTACCCTGACTTTGAGCCGACTTTCTTCATTTCTGTTAGCGTCTATGGCCGGTGTTGTTGGTGACGGTGCAGCGGGAGCTGGAGCGGATCCTCTGTATCTGAAGGCGAAGACGTCGGTATGGTGGGACATTGAGAACTGTGAGGTCCCCAAGGGATGTGATCCAAATTCCGTTGCTCGGAACATCAGCTCCGCCCTCGTTAACCTCAACTTTTGTGGTCCCCTCTCAATCTTTGCCTATGGCGACACCAACCGAGTCCCTTCCGCCATACAGCACGGGCTTTCCTCCACCGGCATCGCCCTCAATCATGTCCCTGCTGGTATCATAAGTCCTCCTTGATCGATGTTAATTTTAAACCCCCAAGGTTAAAATTTGGGTCATTGCTTTCTTCGTTTTGTGTGGGTTGTTTCGATGGGCAATTTTGTTTGTCGATCTCTATTTCGTGGAAGATTTGTGATGTTTAACAATTGCTTCTTATACTAATGAATAGAATTCTACACTTAAATCTGCCCAACTTTCTCGAATGTCTCAAGCTTGATATTCTAGTCATGTTCCTTCGAGTCTTTTCCCCCTTATTCTCTTGTTCGTGAACTTAGTAAACAAATCTTTTTCTCAAATTCTGCCCTTTTAATGTCAGATTGTGAAATTCGATTCATTTTTACTATCTCGTAGTGGAGTCGGTGTTAATATATAGGCATTATTGTTAACTTATATATAGGGGACCACTAGTGCTACTTGTTGTTAAGTTGAGAAATTAGGATGTTTCTTTCTAATGGTCGTTTATTGGGATGCCTTACCAGGTGTTAAGGATGCCAGTGACAAGAAGATCCTTGTCGATATGTTGTTTTGGGCGTGGGATAATCCTGCCCCTGCCAATTGTCTGTTGATTTCTGGCGATAGAGATTTCTCTAACGCTCTTCATCAGTTAGGCATGAGGAGATACAATATCTTTCTTGCACAACCTCCACAAGCTTCTACACCACTAGTTAGAGCTGCTAAGATAGTATGGCTGTGGACCAGCCTTGTATCCGGAGGAAACCCGATCACAAATAGTGAATCACTACTGCCCGGTAATATTAGCCGCCTTCCCAGTACTGGGGCCTTTGAGATGCCTGTTTCTAGTGCCTTTAAGAGGCAGCAAACATCGGATTCCTCTTCGCAGAACCAGTATTTAGGAAGTCAATCTCCTAACATGGGGATAGGCGTATGCAGGACTAGGAGAAGGAAAAGTAAGATAACCAGCCGATCCCAAAAATGGAAGGAACAGCTAGGAGGTATGGCTAGCAGTACTGAAAGCAAAAGCCGCCAAAGCGATAAAACGGGCAAAAGAGTTTCAATGGTAATTGGAAAGAACAAGAACGTCAAAATATCTCTTCAAAGGAAAGTAAAACCCAAGCAAACCAAGTTCGAGGACCTTCCGGAGAAAATCTTGTACGTCATTGAACCACCAACCATCGCTGAAATTGGAACCAAGGGATCTACGAAAAAGGGTGATTCTACTGCAAACTTGTCTCAGCCACCATCTTCATCTTCAAAGGGAAAAGGGTCGAAGCAAAATCCCAATCTTGGATGTGATATTAAAGAAAGCGCGATTAAGCCTACTAAACAACAATCACCCAACCCGAAAGCTAAAGTTCAGACCCCAAATGGAAAAGGTGACGTGAGAAAGAAAAGCACTATGAATAATAATAAGGATATGGTTAATGAGGAGAAGCTACACAAAACGTCGAAGAAGCCTGAGAAAGTTGTTACGAGACAACAAGACATGGGAGGGACTAAAAGGAGAAGCCCCAGAAAGAAGCATGCCGCTGATGGTATGCCCAACTCCAACTCCAACTCCATTCCCAGAGAAACCAAATCCGAGAAGGTTGCTCGGAAACACCGGGATTCGGATGGAAAGAAAAACGTGCAAAGCAAGTTTAATAATGTCAATTGAGGGACTGCAAGCAAGGTTGTGAAAACAAGGAAGAGTAGCTAACTAAAGCATTATCTAGAAAATGCATGCAATTTATATGGTAAGTGTGTATCAAATTTACTAATTGGCATGATCTGTATCGCGATTTGGGATTTGGATGACATCAGATCGTAAATGGCTGCAGGAAAATAATAACGTATGTAATAATATTAAGATCTTCAGCAATGTAATTGAGGTGTTATGATTGATGTGAGGATATTACTTATTTGAGAACGAAGTTGATGTTCAGTGAATGTTTTCGTAAGAACAAGATAAGAAGGTCCAGGCTCCAGCATCCATTGCATGCATGGCTGTCTATACTGTGTCAAAAGAGCAGCCAAAAATGGAGAATTCATCTATGCAAGTTGAAACTATGAGCCTTGTCAACCGAAGATGAAGATGGGGAACCTCGATCTGAGATACTCCATTAGAGCAATATAGAGTCTTGAGTCTTGAGATGTCAAATAAAACTAAGCATGTTTGTTGGATAGGTCACGTTTTTTCTGGATTTGGATTATAAATCTTACAGATTTAGATTATAAATCTAAATCCAGTGTTTACAAAAGAAAAAGATTCAAAAATTTGTGTGGTATCCGCCATTATTAAATTTGAAATCTAAGTGTTTATGGATTTTTCTAATCTAACAAAAAATTAGTGATTGAAAATCCAAATTTGTTGGATTGAATGTGCATAGTAAAATTATTCATTTTAAGTTATCGCTTAAATCAACAATTTATTAATTGAATGACATTATTGTAAATTTATCTAATCTAACATAATCTAATTAATATGATTCAAATATAGTAAATATAATAATACAAATCTTAAATCTAAAATTTCAATCCAAACCTCAAATCCAAATACTCAATCCAAAAATTTAGTAAACCTGAATTCATACCTTAAAAGGTAGGATATGATCAACATGATCAATTCAACATGATCAATTAGAACTTCAGACTCGAAATGAATGTGTTCGCCATTTACAATACAATTTTCAGGTCAAACAGTTGGCAAACGTAAAGTTTGTCATCCCGCATTAGAAGGCCTAACTGTATTTGGCATAAAGACTAGTAAGTATGGTCCTAAGATTTAATAGGATAGGTAAGCTTCTCACCCTAAACCCTTGCCCTGTCCCTTTGGCCTGTGCTACTGTCATGGGGGAGAGCCCCATTGCTCTCCCGGCTACTCATTTTCACCTGTTTTTCCTTAATCTCCCTTGCTTCTCTAGTTTCTGGATTTCTTTTCTCTCCCTTTCCCTCCCCATGTCTTCTATTCTCTTCCACCCCTCTTTGTTCTCCTCTCATCTGTTTCTTTCATTCCCCCTTTGTGTCCCTCTGTTCTTCCCTTTTATCCATTTTCCTTTCCTTTCGTTTTGTTTTCTTTGTTCTTGGGTATGCCCGTTGCATTTCTAGGCGCTTTCCTTCTGATGCTGAAAGATTTTTTTTGTCTACCGATTATGTAGAATTTGGTCCATCAGATCTCTGATTCTTTATGGTTTTTTCTCTTCAGATCTGACTTTTGTGGAGCTTTCGGGGCCTGTTTTGTGTGCTTCACAATCGAGTTTTTTATATCTATTCGAGATTATCTTGTTCTTCATTCATATTCGCTTTTGCAGTACTGATATTTACGAAGGGTAATATCATAAAATATTATGTAGACGATGAAATCTAACCTTCCCGACCATGATTTTTATTTTTCTTTTTTTTTCTAGGCATTTCACCTCAAAATAAGAAATTGTATTGATAGTAGTTATAAAAAAGAACATACTAAATAAATTAAATACATAAAAATGGATAAAGAAATAGTGGGTTCCATTGTTTCTATGGTTAGTTCTTAAACGGTGATATCCTCTCTATACACCAGAGCTCCTTATTTTCTTCATTTAAACAATGTTATCGTTAACTTGTAAAGTTCACACTCTTTAGCTCTACCCATGAATTATCTAGGAATCGGTCTTTCACAACGAGATCTACCTATACAGTAACGGTATTTAATTAGGAAGATTAGCTGGGTAGCTGACCCTCTTAGTCCGTTCTTGTAAGAATAAGAGCATATTATGTTAAATAGGATTTCCTCTGCTTAATGGACAAGCATTTGTTACCAATGGGGAATTCTTTCTCATCTTCAATTGAAAATTGAAGTAATTGGATTTGCACCAATAGAAACCATAAAATTAATACACAATAAAAGGATACGAGAGAAAATGTAGCACGTTCGAATCTAGTGTTCTATCGATATCGGACATTTAGTGGAGTCGTACGATGTCAAGATTAAATATGTCAAGAATTTATAGAGATAAATTAGTCGGGTATTTGAATCTCATAGTTTTATTTATGTGGGTCCATTCAGTTTCATGAGTAGCTCATAAGGACATGAATAAGAAACAACGTCAGTTGAACCAAAAACATGTTTTGGACCAAGCTACAGTTCTCGAAGCCATATGTGATGGGTGTCATCACTAAATTAGTGAATATCAAAATTAATGTTCAAATTAATTAATTTGTAATTTTTTAATTATTAAAAAAAAATTAAAAAAAATAATTAATTAATTAATAGATATCAATTTAATTTACAATTTGAATTGATGAATTTGGATACAGTCTTGGCTCTATGAGAGAAGTAAAAATCATAGATAGCAGTGCATGGGGAGATAATTTTTGGCAATTTAACATATAGAGATATATGTGAAAATTTTGTAATCATCATATAAGGGATTTAATCCTTATCCCTAGCTAACTCTATCCCTAAGTGTATTAATCAAAGAAGATAAAGTTCATCTCTCCTCCTCACACACAGTTGTCGCTGATTTTTTACAGTAGGGGAAGAGAAAAGATTTGTTTTCTCTTTCAATGGTTATTTTAAAGCCCACACTTAATTCCTACGAAATTTTTTGAGAGATTTATTTATGACTCTAACGAGTGGTTGTCGGTGTGAGGATCAATTGATAGCTCCGCGAATCTCAAGAACAAAGAACGCGAGATAGGAAATTGGATAAATTGTTTCAATCTTTTCTTGATACGTTTATATGATTATGCATGTTCATTGATTGGTTTTGTGTTTAATTGAATTAAACGTTTGTATGAAATATTTTTGATATTTCGCCCATGAACTAGTCATGGTTCATTAGTTTTTCTTCAAAATCTAAAACATGATCCAACACTTTGATCGAGACCTGATTTTTTCGTACCTGGTCTCTTTCCCGTTAGTTTTTGTATAGCCTCTTGGCTTTTCTTTCTTGATCCAAATTTTTACTTATAAAAAAGTATTATATTGATACCAAAATTTACTAATGATTTTAGTATAATTATTTGAATCACTTGCGGTGGAGTGGTTGCTATCCATAATTTAGCAAAGAAAGTCTATTGATCCCGTCTTGCTTATTTGAAAAATGATGCTAGTTGCCTACTTGTTTATCTGAAAAATGATGCTAGCTGCCTACTTGCTTTTCTGAAAAATAATGCTAGCTGCCTGCTTTCTTATCTCATAAAAGATTATGGTTGTCTATTTTCTTGTCCGATAAATAGTGATGGTTGTCTATATTTGAGTGTAGTTCATGAGGTTATTTCTTGTCTAAAGAGTATGATTGTGGAATATTCACTCTCAAATCTATGTAGCCAGAAAAAATAAAATCTCAAATCTATGTAGCCAGAAAAAATAAAATTTTTTCGCAAGAAGATTACTATAAGCTTATTTATTCACTAAAAAGGAATTGCTAGTGTATTAAGAATGATTGTAAAAAAATGGATATTTAAATTTAGCATTTAGAGTAGTACTTTTGTGTATAATTGATAATATGAGATACTTAATGGGGATTTACTTATTGTCTGTTAATTTACTTAATGTATGTCATCTACTTAGATTGTGAACATTTCAAAAATTCGAAGTCAAAAGTTACTTGCTCTGAGTAAGTAGATTATACAATTCTGTACAATTTAAAAATTCGAAATCAAAAGCTACTTGTTTTGAGCAAGTAGATTATACCATTCTGTACAAATCAAAAATTCAAAATCGAAATCTACTTGCTCTAAGTAAATAGATTATATCATTATGTACAATTCAAAAATTTGATATCAAAATTTACTTGCTCTGAACAAGTAGATTATAGCATTATGTACCATTCAAAAATTCGTAGTCAAAAGCTACTTGCTCAAAGTAAGTAGATTTTATAATCCACTTACTCTGTCAAGAGATTATACCATTCTGCATAACTCAAAAATTCAAAATCAAAAGCTATTTGCTCAAAATAAGTAGATTTTATAATCTACTTGCTTGGAGATTATACTATTTTGTACCAAACAAAAATTCAAAGTCAAAATCTACTTGCTCTGAGCATTCTGCACAAAACACGTATTTATAACATTCTGTATAAAATAAAACTTCGAAGTCAAAATCTAGTTGTTCTGAGTATTTTGTACAAAACAAGTAGATTATAGCATTCTGTTCGAAGTCAAAATCTACTTGCTCTAAGCAAGTAGATTTTATAACACATTTCGCTGAATGCAGGTAGATTATACAATTCTGTATGATTTAAAAATTTTAAGCTAAAATTTTGAAGAATTTCGGGCTTGCCTACACAGGATGCAAAATGGATCTTTGAGTTTATAAAATAGAATGTTGATGGATGAAGTTTAATAAATGAAGAAGGAACAAATATGAAATTTGCTCTCTGAAAAATGAAAATGGAAGAAAAAGGAAAGAAGAAGAAATGTGAAAATGGAAGAAGAGAGAAAGATGAAGAACACGAAGTGACGTGAAAAGAATTTGGAAAAGATAAATTGGAGAGAGATAATGAGAAACATTAAATGTTCGTGAAAGAAATGGATATGATAGACTTTTCATATCTAAAAAGATAAACTCTGAAAATAAAAAGCTTGGTCCTTTTTAACTAATTGGGTTTATGAATAGCCTATCATCCAAAAAACTCAATAATCTATTTCGGTTCAGAATTAGTCTAATTTGAGTCGTGAGTAATATTAGTGTAGTTTATCAAGACTTCCAAATGTAGCCTTAAAGGGGCAAAACATATATTTCAAAGGCTAAGAGGCCCTAAAACTCAAGATATGATAGTCTTGGCCTAAAAATATCTAGGGAAAACAATAAATCATATCCTTAAATTTTGTAATTGTCGTTATTTATGACTTCGAACTTCTAATTTGATCATTTATAACCCTTCAACTTCAACTTTACGTTTCCAATGTTCATCCAAAACTAACATTCTATCCAATTTCAGCAAACTATCGTTAAGTCTAAAACGTCACCGTTTTATTAAAGACCAAAACGGTGCCATTTAGACTACCTCTATTTCTCCTCTTCTCCCCTCTTCTCCTCTTTTTCTCCATCAAGTAACAAACCTCAGCAGCTCTGCTTTCGAGTTGTTTGATATAATCATTGAATCGCTTTGCTCCAGCTTCTTGTTTTTCAATCTCAGCAAGCTTTCTTCGGGTGATTTCTTCCCTCAGAGACATCTTAGCCAACCATATAACAAACTCTCGTTCCCATCCTTGCTCAAGAGCTCCCCCACTTACTCATCGACCATGCCAAACTACACGTCTTTCAAATTAAGACTTGTTTCAATTTCTTCTCCATTATCCAAATTGCATTTCACTGTTAGAGGTCGAAGTGTCAGAAAACTTCTGGGAGAGATTTCTGAAGAGGTCGAAGAGGGTACGAGAAACGTTCTTGAAATTGAAGAGAGACATAAGTGTTGGAAACAAAGTGGGAGTGATAGTGGTAGACATGGCATTTCAGGTGAAAAGAAAATGAAAATGAAAGATGATTTTCTTAGCCTTTATCCTTGAGGTAGACTAAAACGGCACTGTTTTGATCTTTAATAAAACCGTGTCGTTTTGGACTTAATGGTAGTTTGCTGAAATTTGATGAAAAGTTAAATTTGGATGGATAAAAAGTAAAATTGAAGGTTATAAATGATCAAATAAGAAGTTTATAGTTATAAATGATGAAAATTATAAAATTTGGAGGTGAAATTTATAATTTTTTCAAAGTTCCTTCTTGATTTGAGTTCAAAATTGAGAAGGTATTTTTCAAATGAATCATTCTCTTTAATTCTGATTCGTCAAATATCCAATTTTTTGCAAACTCAGCTCGGGTTTGCATGGCTTTGGTAGGCTTTTGAAACTTATTATTAAAATAAACTGGTTTGGGACACGAAAGAATGCGAGGTCAGAAACACTCGCTCCTTGAAATGCAATTTCACTGTTGAAGAAACTCGCATTTTAACGAGGTGAGTTCAGTAATGTCAGATAAACTCGCCACTTGAAGAGGCGACTTCTGCCTTACAAAATCGCCTTGATTTTCAAGAGAAAAATGCTGAGAAAAATCCTGAGAAAAATCCACGATCCGTTGAAAACAGTAGATTCAAGAGAAAAATCCACAAACCTTCAATGACGTGAATCCTATCATTTCCTCGGCAGAACCTTCGGGCACCGAACCCAAAGAGAATCAACCAAAGTGAAACCATTTGGTATTATCGAACCCCGGGGCGAGCATTTGCAGCAATCGTTTTTGAACACTAGGGATTTATAAATCGACATCTTCAATAGTGATCAACTCCACATATTCACGAATCTCCTCACCCAGAACCCAAACATCGGGATCGCTAAAAACTCACCCACATCTAGCTTCGACGATAAGGTAGGGCTTGCGCTGGGGCTCTGAAAATTGAGATTGAAACGGCAGATAGGGTTGTAAATGGCAGAAAGATGGTTGAAAAACAATGATGGTGGTGATCTAGGGCTGAGAGAGATGTATGTGCCTTTCATTTTTTTATTTGCTTTTTCTGTTCCAACATATATAAATTGCCTCTCTAAGAAGCGATTTCCACGAGGCAATTCTCCTGCCACGTGTGCACATCATGAGTGATACAACACTATATCTTGCATTTTCAATATACAATTTCTCCTACATGTTCGTTTTCACTTCATTTTCCTAATTAGTTTGAGGATCACTCTTCAATGCCTACATGTTCGTTTTTCCGCGGCAACAATTAACAGTCCTTGGATTTGTTTTAATAAATCTATACCATTAGTCTCCAGCCTTGAAACTGGATACTTCGGTTTCCCTCTTCTTCCTCTTTTCCTCTATTCCTTTAATCCTCCTTCAAATTCAACCCTAAATTCTAGGGCAAGCGGACAAAGCCGACACTTTCGCTATCACTCAGGCGACTCTACCAAGCGGTTCCACCTTTTGGTTGTGCCTCCATCGGACTCTCCTCATTCTCACTCTCAACCCCTTGTATCCATCTCTCTAAACCCCTTGTATCCATCTCTCTCACAGGTGAGCTTCTCTCCGTCTCTCAAGCATCTTCTCCTTTCCATCTTTATCTCACAAGGTTTCTCCTCTCTGTCTAGCCACCGCAAACTCTCTATACTATACGAGACAGCTAGCGAGTCAAGCGAGGATGCTTGCTTGAATTGGGTTTTCTGAGACTGAGCAGTGGGGATGTAGTCCCAGGCAGAGACTGCGGCTGAGTTCGTTGGATAGCTAACAAGTTCTTCGAGGTATTGATCTTTGTTCGATCTCTGTTTTTACACCTTGTTCAAAGAGTAGTGAAATTTGTGAAACTAGTCCAATACATTGTCTTCAAAGGCCTGCAAACAGTTGTCCTTTGATAGTATGATCTCATTACACTAATTATGGTGTAGGTTATTTTATCTATAAAGTTAATTAGTATAAATGTTAACATAATATGTTGATGATGACAACATAATAAGTTAATTAGAAGCAGTTTATTGTATGAAGAAATAATATGTTGGCCAAAAGAGTGTTTTGTTTTGCTTGTTTTGATGCAGATCAATGATTTGTGGGTGATGTGACAATGCCCAAATTACAAGTTACAAACAATAAGGCCAAAAAGAAAGACGATGTGGTCATATTCCTATATGCAGTTGTCTGATTTCTATAATGTGAAAGTATAATAATTTGGGGGTTTTGGACCCCTCCTTTTTGGATATGGCCAGGTTTTTTGCACATTATTTTGATATTGTATTGTGTCAAATTTTCCATATCCTATATCTGCAGCAATATTCTTTTTCATCTTTCTTGTTGACTAATCATATTTCTTCAGATATTTTAGACATTTCTTATTTTTTGAATAAATGTTCTCATAATTGACATTATGGCAGGAAAACTTTCATTCCAAGTGAACTTCCATCCCATAATAACTAGGAGAATCGTCTGACCACAATATTTTCTGGGGTAATCATGTACATGTTAGACTTGCGTTGAATATTTTACATTTATATCACACATCTTATAGCATGATTGCATTCTCTATTTAAGTCAAATTAAAAAAGGGCCTTGAAGAGGTTATGTGCATTGCCAGCATTTTAGGTATATTGGGGCCTTAAAGATTGGCATGTTATGAGTTAAGTTGGTTGCTCATATGTAAGATGGGTGTTTATTTTGGAACTCTTATCTTTCAATAACATATAGAGTGCTAAATTCTATTTGTTTGAGTTTCATAAATGGAACCGGAGTTAAAATATTATGGTTTTACGTATTGTGCAGCTTCCTTGATACTCTCCAAGTGTCCTAATTACCAAAACCACCAGTTAATAATTAATGTAACTCTTTATTAGCATGGACGATAACTCTTTATTACTCAACTTTTTGTGTTTGCTTAAGATATCTAGGATCTTTATATAGCCTTGGTAAGACAATCTATACATATATACTCTACATGATCATAATGCTTTAATTTGCGTCATTGTTTCAATAGCTAATACTCTTTTCTTATGTAGATTTCCAACAGGTTTGCTATAAATTAAGTATAGAATGTCTTGTCTCACTATGGTGATTAAAGTGCACTATTGGTACTTCAATTATAGACACCTCAATAGTTAAAGTAATTTTGTATTCAAAATTTGGAAAGCATTATCTATCAATAATCCTCTTCAATTCTATATATTTTTTATCATTTATGCTTTAGACGTCTCACATGATATTAAAAGTAGTTGGGTATCAGAGTAATTAAAAGATTAGAATATGCTGGTGAATGTTGAGTCCATGTTGGTTTCATTTTAATCTGTCTAGTTTTTATTTATCTGTTTTGATATTATCTTGAGATAAAATATATAGTTAACTTGGAACAAATTAATTTCTGTTGAGTAATTATGAAATGAATTGTGGACATCACAAAAAATCATCTAATACCATGTCTAGTAATTAACAATTCGATTGATCAATAGGTCCCCTTATCCAGACACATTATTGCCAAGTCTGAATCGTCAATTTGCTAGTTGATATGTTATTTTAGTTGTACAAGTCTCTTGATCTTACTTTTTCGAATATCCTAAAGTCCAGAAATTTCAAGTTCATAAATAAGACATGGATATTTCTCTACCTCATTATAAGTTTAGGCTTTGTTTCTTCTTGGGGTCATTCCTTTGAAGCGCACGGGCAGTAGAAGTCAACTGGTACTTCTCTTTAAGCTTGTTGATTTGAGTTTTAAATATGTAACTTGTATGGATTGTGAAAACTACAAAGACAAATGAAAAGCATTTGTTCATATAGTAGGAGTATCGCCTCAGCAAAGAAGAGAAACTTTTTTGCAAGAACTCTTGGACCGAGTGTTGGCTGCCCTTGGTTATGGGTCTCGCCATCATGGCCAGCATCAAGGTGGAATACTTAATACTACCGATGCCTCGGTCGATTGGTTTGGTTCAGAAGGAGAAGGAATTGAATCGTGTTGGTGTAAAGAAGAATTGTGAAATAAACATGTATATATGGTACAAATTCAAGTAGTTAATTTCACTCACTTGATTCCTAGGTTGGATATTTTTGTAAATGATTAGCTGGAATAATGATTTATTGAAAGAGAAATAAGATCCAATATATTTTGAATATTCCCGTAGTGCATTGCCATGAAAATTGTTAAGTGTAAAAATGATTAAGTATATGAAAATGTTTAAGTGTGTGCAATCAACCAAGTATATAAAATAACTAAGTGTGTGGAAATGATCTATTATGTGAAAATGACAAAGTATGAGAAAATTACTAACATGTCTAAGTGTATGAAAATTATTAAGTGTGTGAAAATGATTAAGTCTGTGAAAATAAATATGTGTATGGAAATTGTTAAGTGTTTGAAAATAACTAAGTGTGTGAAAAGTGTTAAATGTGTAAAGATGACTAAGTGTATGTGAAAATACCTAAGTGCATGAAAATATGACTAAGTGCAAGAAAATAGCTAAGTGTATCAAAACAAATACATGAAAATGTCAAAGTGTGAGAAAAATGATTAAGTGTGTAAAAATGATTGATCGTAACAAAACAACTACATGAAAATGACATGTATATGAAAATGTATGAAAATGATCAAGTGAATATATAATTTATCGACTATGATAAAATATATGAAAATGTCCAAGTGTATGAAATAACCAAATGTGTGAAAATGAAAAAGTGTACGGAAATTACAAAAAGTATGAAACTAACAAAGTGCATGGACAAATATATGAAAATGTGTGAAAATGACTAAGTGTGAATATAGTTAAGTCCATAAAAATGACGAAATGAGAACATGGAAATTGATTCTAATTGCCATGGAAACATGGTGATTGGGGCCTGCAGTACGCAATTGTGTTGTAATCGCTATGTTCTCAATGGCAGTTGTGCCCCAATCGCCATGTTCTTAGTATATGTGGTTAAAATATAAAAATGATCGTGTGTAGAATCAAAATCGTCGCCATGTTCTTAGTATATGTGGTTAAAATATAAAAATGATCGTGTGTAGAATCAAAATCGTCGATATAGAACCAAAAACCGCCAATGTAGAAATAAAATCGCCCGTAAAGACAACTAAACCGCCACTAGATACTAAAAACCGCTGCTAAACATTTTTTACCCATGACAAGTCACCATGCACACATGGTGATCAGATCCTGTAGGTGACGTTTGAATCCTAATCAACATGTTCTCAGGCATGGGCCAAGAAGGGGAATAGGATTTTTTTAATTTTGAGGCTAATTTTGATAACAAAATAAGGTTAGATTTAAGAAATATATTTATAGGATTGTAAATTAAAAACGTAGAATGTGATTATTTTTCAAAATTTATGGGGTTATAATTTTAAAATAAAAAATTAAATTTCAAATTTCAATATTTAATTTCAAACTTTTAACGGATAAATTCGATTTAAAAGTAGAATCTGAGTTTAGGGGTTATACGTGTTCGTCAAATCGATAAATAGAATTTTAAGATCGCGACCTATAGTTATATATCGAGAAAACTCGTCTCGCTTGATACTTGTCACAAAAGCACAAGAATATTATCAATGACAACTTTTATTGACTAAGTGTATGAAATGGTTAAATGTGTGAACATAACTTAGTGTTCACAAATAATTAAGTACAATGGTTAAATGTGTGAAAATAAATAAATTTACGAAAATGACCAAGTGTATGAAAGTATACAAATGCTTAAGTGTTGTGAAAATGTCTAAGTGTATGAAAATATGGCGAAGTGGATGAAGGTTAAGTGTGTGTGACTATGTTGTAAAATGGCTAAGTGTAGAAAAAACTGACAGTATAGAACCAAAAACCGCCTCAATTGATTGGATTATAAATTAAAAAAGTAATGGACAAGTATGTGAAAATGGAGAGCATATGAAAATGACTATATGTGTGAGAATAAATAAGTGTGTGAAATAATTAAGTTTATGAAAAATGTGTGAAAGTGTCCCAATATACTATAGATCTCGGAGTGAAAAATTGCTAAGTGCGTGTGACTAAGTTGTAAAAATGATCAAGTGTATGTGAAAATGTTTAAGTGCATGAAAATATGATTAAGTGATAAAATAAGTATATAAAAATGACAAAGGGTTAGAAAATTTTACAAAGTGAATGAAAATTATAGCGTGTATGAAAATGGCAAAGTGCATGGGCAAATATATGAATAAAAATGATCAAGTGTGTGAATATAGTTAAGTTCATGAAAATGACTAAATATATGAAAATGACTAAGCGTGTAAAAGGGTTAAGCATATGAAAAAATGTGTGAAAATAATTAAGTGTTTGAAAATAAAAAAAGTGTGAAAATTATGAATTGTGTGAAAATAACCTAAACTGCATGAAAATTACTAAATGTGTCTAATGGTCAAGTGTTTAAAAATGACTTAAGTCACATTAAAAACTAATAATACCATTAAAAACTATTATCTTCAAATAACATATACTTCAGCCCATAATACTAAAATTTTGAACAGTTTATCAAAATGACACATCAATTATTTATGTGTTCACTAATCTATAACTATTAATCATTTTAAAGAGGGATATATAAAACACTAACTTATAATTGAGCAACTGAGATTTTTCTCAAGATGTGCAAATTAAAAGAAAAATAGTAGGAAAATATAGGTTTTGGGGTGGAGTTACAAAAATAGCCCAAAAGTTATTTTATTTATAAAAATGTTTGAATATGACCATGGTAAATTATATTTTACCCAAATTACACAGTGGTAAATATATTATTATTATATTTCGGTCATTTTTGTAATAAAAAAATTTTCTGGATATTTTTACAACTTGAGATAAGAAATGGGTCATTTTTACAGTTCTCCTATATAGATTAGTCCTCTAACTTTTCATCATATTTTATATGTTCCTCTAATTTTTAAATTAAATAGTGTTAACCCTCTAATTTTCTATATCAAAGACATTTTGTAAATAGATTTTGCACAAAAGGTTTTTATACAATTTGAAACAGGACGAGCCCACTACAAAGGCAAGGGGGGCAATCGCCCCCATTTATTTTAAATATTTTAAAATTAACATTAATGTAGTTGAATAAATTAGTTAAATTAACACCTCTTTGCCCCTCTTTATTTGTTGGCTTATTAACTCTATCACCATTTTGCCCCTCTTTATTTATTTGAATTGTCAATTTTATCTTTTATTTGTTACTACTCTTTATTCTTAAATATTAAAAATAAGTTTTTTTGAGAGCTAATTTTTTACTTTAAATTTTGTTTTATAATTAAATTTGCTATTTATTCTGGATAGTTTAATCTAAAAATTGAATCCTTAGACTTATTAGCTGGTTGTAATCTTTAATTTAATCATCTGATTTATTATATTTCCTTTGATGTCAAATACTATATACAAATTGCTCACCAACACATACTTTTTCATTTGTTACTTACTATTGTTCGTTTATCACAACATAAAGTGTTGTATAGAAAACTATATTGATCCTTAAAATACACATTTCTTTATTTTGTTGAAATACACATATCTTTAATTACAACATATACATTAGTATGTCGTAAATCATAGACTGGCTCTTTTTTTCTTCACATAAAGAAGGTTAATCAATATACTGATGTGAGTTATACACTATAGACACTATAATATATGAGTAGTTAGTTTCTTAAAAACGTCAAAGAAAACGAAAACTAATTAGGATTAACATTGCAATAAAATTTAAGTTTAAGGACAACATTTTCCAAATTGAAAGTGTAAGATCTAATTTGTCAAATGGGTTCTTCTTGGAGAAAGTAAATTGTCATTGACCCTTAATTGTTCATTTAAAAAAATATTATATAGTATACGTTTACTGGTATCCTCCTATACCGATATTTTTTTCCTTCAAAAAACATCATCAATTTATGGCCGTACAACTTCTTTTCTGCTAAGCATTATACAACAGTTTACAAACCGGCGAAAATATATAACCGCCGGTATAGGGCTAAAATTTATCGGGAAAAATCATTTTCTAATAATGTTCGATGTATCAAAGAAAACTATTTTCCCTATATAAATGTCATGCTCAATATTGCCCCCATCGAAAACTTTTCTGGCCTCTTCCCTGCTTTGAAACAAGTTTGTTCCACTTAAAACGCACATAAACAAGGCTTGATCTGTACATAAGTAAGGTACCAAACGTGCCTAAGAGTCTATCTCGGCCTCATAGATATATCACTATCCACCATGAAGCTAGAAGACACTAAAATTTGATCAAATTTTCAATTGAAATTTATTAGTTTTTGCTTAATAACATTTAATGAGCAAACTAAGTTAGATACTTCATTAATGCTTTCTCTATACACAGCTGTGCATGAGATGTCTGCAAGCAATCTTTGAATCAAACTGGTAAAAAAAAATAGTGTTTGTTTCCTATGTTTTTTTCCTCCACAGACCTTCATTGAATCATTGAATGTGAGTCTGGGGACTGCCTTCTTTTATTACATCTATTTCTGTCACTATACACATGGACCCCCTCCCTACCCCAACTTTAGAAAGGAAATAATTGATTTTGAGCTGTTTATATTTGGTGCAAAAAAAACATGGTTCAAGATAAAGAACAATATTTGACCCCTAAATATTTACTAACGTGTAAGTTAATTGTCTATACAAAAAATTGACTTGATGTTTTTAATTGATTTTCACGTCTAATTAAAAATCTATATATATATATNTATATATATTACATATAAACTCGCATATAGGCAGTTGAATTGAGAGAATTTGTGGAATGCATTTAATTGGAGGGAAAATAAGCGTCTTAAATAGTGGTTTAACATTATTTACACGATTTGTTCTCAATTCATTTAAAAAACCATTAAATAATTAAATTCGATCAATAAGAAAATAAATACACTAATTAAGAAAAAAAACCCATCTTTCTTTTCTCATGCACCACTAAAATACTTCATAATGAGAGAATAAAATAGAAAATAAAAACAATATGCATATCACATACATATGTTCTATAATTTTACAAACCCTAAAAATCTTAAATTAAACTCTTGGCTTGATTTTAGCTCTGAGAGAATTCTTCATCACCACTGTAAATTGCATTTTCCCGCTAAAATCTACCTTACTATGCGGTGGATATGCACTCCACTCAAACTCTTGCACCATTCTTGCTATCATAAGATTTATATGAATTGTTCCCAACCCTAATCCTGGACATATCCTCCTCCCCACCCCAAACGGCATCATTCTCACTCCGGTCACGCCGGTAATATCTGCATCCTCATTCCCGCTCACAAACCGATCCGGGTCAAATTTCTCCGGGTTCTTCCATAATTTCGAATCCTCCCCTATGGCCGGCAAGAAAAACTCAACGTTCGTGTCAATTGAAATATCATACCCTGCCAATTTTGTTGGCTCGGTCACTGCATGAGTTAGGGCAAAATATGTAGGTGGGTGCTTCCTTAGCAACTCTTTAACAGTAGCTTGTAAATAGGGCATCTTCTCCACGTCTTTTTCATCCACCTTTCGATCGTCAACCGTCGACTTGATCTCGTCGTAAAGCTTCAACTGTACGCCCGGGTTTGAAACGAGTTGTGCGATTCCCCACTCTACTGCAGTCGCGGTCGTGTCGGTCCCGCCATTGAGAAACTCGGAGCAAAGAGTGACTAATTCTGCGTCTGTAGGTGTAGATTTTCGTCCGTCGACCTTTAGGTTGAAAAGCGTGTCAAGATAGGAAAACGAGGTCGCTATGCTATCGGATCCTGGGGTTTCCAGTGCTCTTCTGCGCCTGTTGATGAATTTAATGACGAAATCGAGTTGTTGTTTTCGGACTTTTAGAACTTGTTTCCTTTGTTTTGAGAAGAATGGGCTGAGAATCGGGAGAAAATCATCAATTCTCGGATCAAGAGTGATTAGAACTGATTTTAGGACTTCATCCATTTTTTCTACCATTTCTTCATCCATTTCAAGCCCAAAACACATAGCTAAAAGGATACAAAAGACAGCAAAGCGAGCATTTTTTGACACCCAAACAAGCCCTTCATTGCCCTCAGCCTCATCCTTAATCCTTTTGATAAGTTTGTCCATTGCATTCTCTCTCACATCACGAAACTCCTTGATCCGACTCCAGCTAAGCATGTTTTCCACCATGTTACGTCGCAACGACCTCCACACGGGGCCGTAAACGGCCGCATTAACAGAGAATTTGTTGCTACTAAAAATGTTTCGGGTAGGATTCTCTTTTGGCCGGTTCGCGAAAAGCACACCCTTTTTAATCAAAGCTTCATGAGCAAGATTTGCATCACATATAATGATCATATTCCTCGTACCCATCTTGAGACTGAAAATTGGACCGTAGACATGACGGAGTTCCTCGACATATTGGTAAAAGGGTTTGCCAGAGCGAGCGAATTGGAATAGATTACCAACGATAGGCCACCCGGGAGGGCCGGGAGGGAGGTTACCCTTTGATTTGTTCTTACGGGTAAGGAAGAAAATCAAAGCTGAAACGATCAATGAAAAAGTTGTGAAAATTAATTGATAGTGAGAGGGGATAGAAGTAAGAGAGAAACAAAGAGAAGACATTTGTGATATTATTTGAGTTAGAGAGAGAAAGGACAAAAAGAGAGATTGAAGTGATGAAGTTAGGAGGGAGATGAGGTTGTGGGGAGAGTATAAAAATGGAGAATGCATGAAATTACTGGTAGGTCTAATTAATTAAAGCATTTGTGTATGTTTGATAGCCAAAGGAAAGTGTTGTGAGTTCAATCCACCCTCAACTACCATATGCTACCTCCCACACAATCTTAAATAAGAGTAAACTACTATTGAAATTATATTTTAGAGTTATTATATTCGTACAAATGAGTTTTTTTAGTTGAAATTTCACATGTGGTATATTCTCTTTACAGATCAACTAGTAATATATCGAGATCAACAAGATGAATTGTTAAATATAGTTAAATCTCTATCCTCAGGCCCGTCAACTTATAGAATTATTTACCCTGCATTTTCACATTATATATTTATGATATTTTACAACAACCATATTATAGATTGTCCTTTTCACGACTAGGACACCTAGTTAAAATTAGTCACACTCATTCTTAAAAAATAAAAATACAAAGCTCACTCATGTTCATGATCAAAGAGTCTCAACTATATCATTATTGGTAAACTACGTGATCGACACTAAAAGAAATTTTAAGAAATAACTACTCTTCAAAGGTCTGTTTTTTACTCTCTTCGATATTTTTCCTTACCAAAGTTTTTTGTACGTTAATTGCTAGTAATATTCGATAGCTCAACACCATTATGAGTTAGTAGTGAGTTAGATATTACATACCATAAATAAAACAAATAAACTCTAATTCACGAGGTGTGGATGGGTGGTCTAATGTGGATATGGTTTGTTAGGCAGTTGCCTTTTTAACCGATCAATTAGATATAAACGGCCTAGATCGAGTCAACTGAGAAAAGAAACAAAATAGATTTTTTTTTATTTTAGCAATTCAGACTGATCTAAACCATCAAAGATTATATCAGACAACTCAGCCCTATTGCGAAAGGTGAGCATGTTTCTTGAACTTCTTCAGCTCATACTGGTAGTGGAATTCGAAGGATCGCTCCATAGGAGCGATGCGACAACAACCTGTTGTAAGCCAAAAGGGACTCTGGGAGGAGACTGAGGAGCGTGAATATTCTAGTTGTCACTCATCCCCATGATGAAGTGCGTAGAGATTATAAAGCTAACAAACATATAATCCAAATTTGTTTCAATCACATGTTTTCTACCATAAGAGGTGCCAAACACCGCAGTGTTACATAACATTGATTTACAGAAAATAACCTTTACACTTAAATGAAGTGTTATGTTTACTTCAATTCTTCAGAACAAATAAGGAAGAGTTCTTTGAATTCTAAAATAAAAAGGAAAAGTGCTTTAAATTCTGTTTGGTAAAATTGCTCTTTAGATATTAATCTTATCTGCAATAATAGAACCCAAAGTAATAAATAAAAATCACAAAACCTTGAAAGACAAGAGAAAGAAAACACAAATTTGGTAAAGCTTTGAAATTATCTTAATTAAGTTAACAACTGATAATTAGTGTTAAGCATAGAAAGAAATAATTATAATGACAAAAACACATTTTTTTTACAATTCTTCAACTAACACTTTACTCCAATATTTCCTTTAGTTATTTGGGAAAAAATAGCTTTATTAATACTGAGTTTAAAACATCCATATGCATATAATATAAACCTCAAACACCAAAAAATGCAGCTTCATTGATACCAAAAGTACCTTTCAAGCACCTAAGTTTGCTACAACATTAATAGCAAAATTGCCCTCGTTAAATTTGAAAACAAAAATTTAATAAACTTAACACCTCAATTTTTTTTTTGAAACTAACACCTCAAATTAATAACCCCCTTATAATAAAAAGAGTTTCTGTATTATTTTCACGTGCATAAAATTATATTAAATATGAAAAATCAATATATTTTTTTATATTTATAAAAATTACTCTTGACGAGAATTAGGGATGAACACGGTTCGGTTAGTGACCTGAAATTGAACCGAACCAAAATATTCAGTTCGGCTATATGCTAAACCGAACCAAAACGTGAAAGCTAGAAGAACCGAACCGTGAGTTTTGGTTCGGTTCGGTTTAGTGGCACATGTTCGGTTCGGCTTATCTATTGAGGGGTTTGATCAAAACAACGATGTATATAAGGTAGTAGTTCAGAAATATATATTGGTTATAAAACGACGTCGTTTTACATTATAGGTTTCAGTTCTGTTCGGTTTGAAAATTAAATTGTTTCTAAATTGAACCGAACAGCATGGACCTAAAGAACCAACCATTTTCGATTCGGTTTGATTCAGTTCGGGATAATTTTGAATACCCCAAGCGACAATTTATGCAAAGGACTACTGACTTTTACAAAATGATATTTCTTTGAAACTAATATGTACTTTTTTATACATGATGAACAAAAAAAACCACTCAAGACACATGTACAGATAGAACATTGAAGCGGGATACCTCGTCTGAACGGGAAGAATGCTGAACCGGGGAACCTTCACTTCCGGAACGGAGAACTATCGCTTCTTGGAATGGGGGGCAATCACTTTCTGGTATGGGTGACTGTTGCTTTTGGAACGGGTGACTGTCGCTTTTGGAACGGGTGACAATCGCTTCTGGAACGGGGGACAATCGCTTCTGGGACGGGTGACAATCACTTCTGAAACGGGTGACAATCGCTTTTAGAACGGATGACTATCACTTCTGAAATGGGTGATCATCACTCCCAGAAAGGGGGACCATCACTCCCATAACGGAAAAGAACAATAGAACGGGAGTCGACATCTCGAGAACGGGAGATGATTGCTTCCAGATCTGGAACTGACATCTCAAGAACAGGAAATCATTACCTCCTGGACATGCAGAATATCAGAATGAAAATGAGGGTTCAGACTGACAGCCAAGTGGTTGTCAGTGATTGGCCCAAACCACGAGGAACCACCAAGTGGCTATAACTGATTGAGTTGCTAAGGACAAAACAGTTGAAAGAAATAAGCAAAATAAAAGAGTTCACGCCTGAAAACAATCTCATCAGCCGAAAGCATAGGGGATGTGTAATCATCCACTTTTTTATTATTTTTATTATTGTAAGGCCTATAAGTACAGACTCATGTAAAAAGAAAATTGAGGAGAGCTAAACAAACATTAACTAAAGACAATGCCCTTCCTCTATTCTTTTGTTAACAACTATGTAAATTCATTTATATAAGTGAATATCAACAACTTTTCTGCAATTTTTCTTTCCTTTAAAGATTTTTTACGTAAATGATAGTCTGTTTATTCTCTCATTTTATCTTTAAATTATGATTTTCATTATTTATTCGTAGAGGATTTTTCATACAAAAATCATTTACACATGACATTTTAGAACTTAAACTTTCTACATAAAAAAACTTGTCCTTAACTCACCATTCAATTCCAATTTTGTTCGTCTTGATTAATCCACCGTCTTTTTTTCATCCGTAAACAACGTTCCAAATACTAGATTTTTTATTAACTATACGTAATAGAAAAGGAAGATATAGAACCAAATTGTATCTTAAAAAGAGGAAATTTTATATTTGCCCACAAGAAAAGTACTCGCCTATTATTGTATAAAAAGAAAATTTAAAGGACCTTAATATGGAAAGAATTGAGATTGTTCAACAACAGACATCACAATTTGATACTATTAAACTGTCTGATCAGATGTTGATAATATAGATCACATCAAACTGTTAAGTAGAAAGAATTAGTTTTTCAATTTTTGTTTAATCAGCTTATTTGATTTTTTTTAAATCTAACTGAATAATGCAGATTGAACTTCTTCATCGTTGTTAAAGATCCATTTATAATTGGAAGATGTTTTACTTTTGTCTTATTAATGACTGTCACCAAACTTTTTGAAAATCATTTTTTGTGACTCATTTATAAAAAGGTGGAGAACCCATGTGATGTATAATAACTATTGGAAAAGTGATATAAGAAAATTTATATTGGGATTTGACCATTTTCTCTTAAAGTTTAGAACAAATACTACCGATGTGACTTGTTATTTTGCTTATACTTAGGGGTGTAAGTGATTCGGTTCGGTGTGATTTAGGATGTTTTAACGAACCGAACCGTAAATGTGGTTTAGTAAAAATAGGAACCGAACCAGTCAGAATGAAGAAACCGCACCGAACTGAACTGTCAATTTTTTTCTAAACTGCACCGAACCGGTTCAAACCGGTAAAATAAACATAATAAGTTCTATTGAAAATAAACAAGTTTAGTTTGAATAATTTCTTGAAAACGTAAATTTCTATGCAAAAACAGAGAAGAAAAAATTGAGATCATTCTAATCCAAAGTTCTATCAATAGATTATAAATACAATCAGAAAACAATAAAATCATCATAAGCATCAGAAAATTCATAAGGCAAAAAAATAAAATACAAACTAAAAAACAAAATACAAACGAGTCTGAGAGAGAGAGAGAAAGTGGTGAAAATGTTTATGGATTAGGGTTAGGGTATTGTAAAAATCTCTTTATATATTGAATACGTAGTTCGGTTCGGTTTGATGCGGTTTTTTCATAAAAACAGCAGGCCGAACCGAACCATGGATTTACCACATATCAAGGAGCCGAACCGAACTGTCTAAAACGTTGAGACCGACCGAACCGCATCGGTTCGATCCGATTCGATCGATTTCAGCGATTTTTCTTACACCCCACTCATACGGCTAAGCAAGAAAAATAAACTATGATAAATTTTTTAAATAAATTCCTCAAATATGAAGTTTTAATAGTAATTAGTAATTAGCGATTCGGGTAGTGCTACTGCTATCTCACTGTCCCAGTAAGGTATTGGAGTAATAATGACCGCTAATTTTGATTGATTATCCTCAATTAGTTAGTCGTTAGATTAGTTTTCAAATGTTACATTCTACCTGTAAAATAAATTACGTTCAAACATATTTCTTAGAATTTGATATCCAATAAAATACATAAAAGTATTAATAAATGTATAGATTATGAAAATAAATCAATTAGAAAAGTTTTGACTATTTTGACATTCATCAATGTAATTTATTTGAACAAATCATAATATTAAAACATGAAAACATTAGTTAAATTCATTGTTGTAATTTGAATGGTTGATTTTGTTATTAACGTTGTTATTAGTACGTTAACAACCTGATTATTGGTTTTTATGTATTCAATTCAAACTAATTGATTTTTTAATAAGGAAGAAAATCAACATTAATTGAGTAGTTAGGAGCCTGATCAAGATGTCATCGCATCGTGTTATAGTGATAGTCATCGTTATAGTTATTTATTTCACTTGACTTTTCTGAAATGGTTCAAATGAGTTCTCTCCTCTATGCTCGAATGTAATATTGTATTTAGTTTACAATTATTTTTTCTTTTTCTTTTTTGCACTAAGATTGTGTTTGAGAAATACCTCCAACGTTCAAGTTAGATGTTTTACTTAAAGAGAACAAGTATGCAATTCTCTCATTTCTTAGTGGCTCCATGTAAACGAATTTAGGGTTATAGATGACATATAAGCCACTCTTCAAAGAATCATCAAAACTTGACATATGTATCAAAAACATTAAAAAAAAATATGACTTTAATAGTCTGGCACGTTTCTTAAAAAGATTGGCGCGTAAAAAAAAGTTTGGCACATGTAACTCAATTTAGTTTTCAAATGTATATATATTGTATGTAGTATATATTAAATATACATATCATTATATATATATATAGTTATCATTTGACAATCTACTGAAACACTACATATTGTCGAGTTCCGCAGGACTATCATTTGTGTTCATCCAATAGTTCCAGACTCAAAAACTTCCGGAATGATTTATTATAGTTACAGATCACAGATGTTTAGACGTAATCTAATATGACTTTATCAAACAGTGACTTTACAGTTAGTAGCTTTAGTAGTGATATTATATTGTTGTATTAGTTTATGATTGTATGTCATGATCTTATTTAAAATCACAAAACTCCGTTGAACCTTAATCCAAAATTAATTTATTCTCTTAAACTTCAACGTCTTTTCTGCTGGTACTTAAAAAAAATTCGTTAATAAAAAAAATTCCCCTGTCCAAAAGTCCATGATAACAACGGTGTTAAAATATACTCTTTTTATCCTGATTTATATGTTTGTGTGTATTTGAATATATATATTCGAAGTTTTGTTATACAATGCACTTTCCAAACTTCTTCTACAATTTCTTTCTTTTATTCTTTCCTTGTAATAATATTGATTAACAATGATATCTTTGGAACAAAAGTGAATTTTAACACAGTTATTACGGAATTTTCTGTCGGAGGGGATTTTTTTTATTGAAGAAAAAGTTTTGATACCAATAAAAAATATTGATATTTAAGAGTTTAAATCAATTTTTAAGCTGAAGTTCAATGGTATTTCAATATTAACTCTACTTTGTATCAACGTAAATTTGGTTGGTTTTTGTTTCCTTTAAGACTATATTTAAATCTTGAAAATTCGTAAAAAAACAAAATGAAAATGTTAACATTACATTTCCATTGTTTGAAATATTTTAAAATATGAAAAAAAAAATATTAATATGAATTAGATTTACTTCATTAATGGTTTTCTTCAATTTTCTTCCATTACTCTGATTTTTTCTTTTTCTTTTTCTTGGCTTCCTATTTTCGAACTTAAAACAGGAAAAAAGAAAAGAAAAATTGCATCCTAACCCGAATCAGATCAAGGCACGAAGACAAAGCCCAAGTAAGATTTTCAAAGATGAGAGAAATTTGATTACCAAAACATGTTAGGGTTCTGTAATCTCCCTCATCCACATACCCTAATCTCATCCTCAATTTTATCTTCTTCTTCTTTTTCAACTCTAAGTAGACCTTTTCCTATTCTTCTACGCAATCCTTTCACCCCCTCTTCTTCTCCCCTCAAAACCTTCCAAATTTCCTTAAAACACACAAGATTCAAAACATTTGCAGCAAATAACAGTAATGGATTAAACAACGGTGGCAAGGCGGTAGAAGAAGAAACAAATGGGTCAAATGGCATTAACGGCGGTGATGATTTGAAGAAAGATCGACGGCCCATATTCAATATCAGATGGGTTGAGCTCCTCCTCGATCCAGATCCTGATAACCTCTTGGCCGTCGCGTTGACGGGTTTGCTTACTTGGGCAAGTGTTCAGGTACTATGGCAGCTCTTCTTCATCTCCTTGGCGATTCTTGTGGCTGCTCTTAAATACTCTTTCATTGCTGCTCTTCTTATTTTCATCCTCATTACCCTTCTTTAAAGGGCTTTCTTTAGTCTTATTTGTTTTACATTCTTCTATTGTTGTGTATGAAACTTTACTGCAGTTCTATATTGTATTCTCTCTTACAATTGTTCTGTTTTCTCTGATCATGTCTACCATCTGGGAATGGGGGTTAGCTCATATGTTAAGCTAGCTGCAATTTTGCAATTATATGGTTGTAGGTTCGAGTTACTTATCTTGGATTTTCCTTAATTTGAGAAGGCAGAGAGTATACTAGTGTGATGGTTTAGATGCCGTTTTTAGGTTCATGGGTCATTTGAGCATTAAGCTGATAATCTTTCACTGTGTAATTGGGACTGAACAAGCTATAAGCTGAACATCTGTTTGAATAAGTGAAATAAAATAAGTTTTCTTTTCTCATGTATCTATAAGATTAAGTTCATTTGATTTCTAATTTGCATTACTAACCTTTAACTTTTCTAGTTGATTGATTTCTCTCACTTTCTGCAACCTTAGGTTGTGTAGGAGCAAAAGTCAGAAAGATTAATAGAACCATTTGAGTTTTGTGACTTTTTAGTTTATAATTGGAACCAAAGAAGCAATGTAATTCAATCTGAAATCCTACTTACTGAGAGACAGATTGAGTTGCAGAAAAGTTTGGTATATAATACTACTCTTAGCAGGTGATGAGGCAATCTTGTTCAGGGGAATGCTAGATTGATTTGTTTCTTTCGAACAGTAGCAATAAAGCTTGCGCTGGTTGGGCCATGGGCGGCGCTAGGATCTATGAAGTAATAAATGAGGTCTTAGGTTTGAAATTCATCCCTAACATCTATTTTTCAGAGTTACTGAAAGTTTATCCAGTCGTGGGAGCGCTTGATTATTTTGTCGCGTAAACCCCGGATACCCGCGCTATAAAAGACGTAATGAAGCTTTGAAGAACTCAAATATTCCAATTAAATTAAAGATGTTCCCATCCAAAAATAAAAGTAATAAGCAGTCAAAAGAGATTACAAAAACTTGTTTAGACAAGGACCTCATACTTGACCAGGATGGCAATTCTTAGTGGTCATCCTTATGAAGTAGAGCGCAATCCTCGTTCTCTTTGTTTAACAAAAGCAGAAATCCCTCGTCATAAATATAAGCTAAAATGTACCTTTGCACTTTTACATTTTTACAAGACACGCTATTACACTTTTTAGATGACCGATTTAATCCTTGTGGTTTCTTACTTTCACTAAATAAATTCTCTCACAGATTCCGTCAAATAGAAACGGAGAAATGGAGAAGGGATTTGGCACGTGAAGTATTGTCTTATATTTATCTCTTTGTAGAGATGACCACCATTACAAAAGCTGCAAAAAAGACAGCAGGGATACTACAAGGACGGTTTCAATATTTCCCATACGTAATCCTTTGTATAGACGTTGGGGCGGACGGACACTAAGATGGAATAGGCCCGCTAATATGCCTAATGTACCGCATATTTTGACCAATTCAAAGTGAAAAATAGGGTTGTTCCCTCAACAAAACTAAGATAAAGTTGAGCCAAAAGATCCCGATTCAAGATAAATTCATTTTCATGAGGAAGTAGAATCTCTTTAGAATCTACTCTAACGTTTAGAAATTGGTTAATTGATAAAGATAATTACCCCGCCCAAGAAAGATTAAAGGGGATTGCATAAAATAAAATTTCTCAAGAAACCCGAGAGAATTCATCAGTGTTCTCACTAGATGATCGTGAACATATCTACCATCTAACAACAATCTCAAATCTCAGCACGTTTTGAAGAGATATTTATACGTCTCAAAACTGACAGAAACGCCGGCTTCGTCCATTTCTTTGAGAAACCCATGAACCTCTTAGAGCTTCCCATGTTTTGCTAAAGATACCAAATACAAATTTTCGGCCTGGCCTGGTCGAATTTGTGGATAACTTCCCGAAGGAGAGCGCCTCAGAGAAACCCAAGAAGGAATCTGAGCAAAATTTGCAGATTTTAAAGCCGAGGCCTTACTAATTATTATCTTGTATTCACAGAGATTTTTTAATAAGGAATAGTTTTGGTCACCCATACTTGTTTTCTTTCTTCAATAATGTAATTATGTCAATGGAAAAAAGGAGGAAGACAACAACAAATAGACAAAATTGTGAATAAATTTCATGGGGGTCTGCTAGGCTCGTTGAATCTCCTTGTAAGAAAAATGATCGAACAAATATCTAATGGTATTCTTCTCTCGCCCACTTCTATACCTCTAATTGATTCAATAAATTTTCATCTTCCACTAAACCTGCCTCTAAGCTTTTGGACACTCACTATTTCTTAAGAGTCTCATTCATGGTGATTGTCCCGTGCCAAATCTCTTCTCTGTTGCTATTTGATAGAATCTGTGAGAGAATCATTTATCAAGTGAAAATAAGAAATCACAAAAATTAAATCGATCATGTAGAAAGTGTAGGAGTATCTTGTAAAAATGTAAAAGTACAACGATGTATTTCACATTTTAACCATAAATATACAAATGTCATGCAGCGTTGGATAAATATACAAATGTCATGCAGCGTTGGATAAATATACAAATGTCATGCATCCACTGAATTTTACCATTTAACCCCTTTTTTCTAACTTTTTTTAAACAATTTAGACATTAAAGTGCAGATTTTTTCAATTTTAACCTCCACATAAGTGTAGGGTACATTCCGTCCGAACATTACATATGTAACATCCAACGAGGATGATGGGCGTATTGTTCCTACTCGGCTCAAACATAACCAATCTTGTACCAAAAACAGTAGAAAGTCAAAAAAGGAAGGATTTTTTAAAAAGAAGGTTAAATAAATATGTAAATATGTCGTATACATATTTGATTGGGAGATTTCAAGGACCAAGAAAACTAAGGATTTAGTCATTCACCCAATCCTTACTAATAAATGCATGCTAAGCTGAAACTACCACTTTGATTGGATGATCAAGACATACTAATATTCATTGAATTTAGTCTTCTTCAGAGCTGGTTGGATGTCTCCCACCTGCAATCCCCAAAAATGAATGAACAGATGTTACTGACATGACCCGAAAATGTTATTATTCAATTTCTGAAAATAACCAACTTACTTGAGCAGCAAGATAGAAACAAGTTTAAGAAAAAATAGATTATGAAATAGTAGAATCCTCGAGACTGTTAGAAATGGCTAATTAAGTTAATTCTTTAGAGAAGCAGCGCTGTGCGTATTTATAAAGAGGTTCATAATAAAGTCAATGCAGAAGATCTTTCAGGGTAGATAAACCTCAGGGCAGAAGATGAAAAATAAATACTACTCTTTTATTACTCTATGGCACCTACGGGAATATAACTACAAGTCTAGACGGTAAAATAGACGGGGATCATTTCTTACAATTTCTGGGCATTCGTAGTCAATACCAGCAGCCTCTATCTTCTTCCGCCTTATCTGATCCCGCTTCACAATCCTCTCCACCAGCTTATTGTGTTCTTCCAATGTTCTTTCCTTTAAAATCATCACAGACCATGGAAGTTTGAATGAGTTCAGTTTTGTATTGTACTGTAGTGGTATTTCTTATCCAACAAGCTGCTTACCTTGTTGTGCCGTTTTGTTTCAATTTGAACCCAATCCAAAGGCTTGTAACGATAATTAAATCCTTTCCATCTACGAATATAGCACAAAGAAATAAATTAAGTGATGATAAATTTTTAACATAAAGCAAAACTGTTTCTGGGTGGTGACGAAAATTGACAGCAACTTTATCAACAAGTATGCCTGCTCTGTTGCATGCCTATGATAAGTTTCATACACAAATATATTCCAGGGAAGACTTATCGTAGTTTTTAACTAATTTCCATCAAAATTCTTTTCTCTTGAAACTTAATGTCAGGCTAGTGACATGAAAAACTAACTTAAAGAAAAGCATTCAAACCCACAAGTAACATGTGAATATCTTAAACTTGCAAAATTCAGAACAATCGAAATTTACACTGAAGAGAAAATTATATAGTCTATTGCCTAACCAGACAAATTAAAATCAAAGTGCAGTAGGAAATAATTGTTTCTTACAAATTTGGATGAACATGCTCTGGAGGAATTAGATGCACCTTCAAAATGTGTTCATACAGAAGATAGTTATGCATAGAGTCAGCAACAACTCTTGCCACCTGCACTTACAAAATTTAATGTTAATGCATGTACACAGAGGACAAATTCATTACAGCTGGCGCTGAAACTGTCAAACATTATTGTAGTTCTAGAAGAAATGCAACCTCAGGGGACTCGAATTTGATGAATCCGAAATGCTTGGATTTCCCCGTCTGTAAAGCATGAAGTGACAAAAATGATGAGGAGAAAAAAGATATAGTCAGCTAGGAGGAAAGGTGACAAGCATGACCAACATGCCTCGACTTTATCAGGTTAAAGTGAAATGCAAATAATCATAGACGACACCCTTGAACAAAATGACGTGACTTTTAGTTTTCAATTTCAAATGACCGCTAATCCATTGTCATCATGGCTGTAGTGGACGTACACGTGTGGATTCGAGGGACTATCGTATACTTCCAAGTTATTCCCTAAAAGCCTTCATTTTCATGTTTATTCTTGCAAAAAAATTTCATGTCCTATTCTTCCAACTGTTAAGAGGGCAAAGAGCTCTCACAAAGGCACACATCTATAACTCTTTTTTTTTGTTTTGGGNTGCAAGGAGCAGTGGGCTGCGGACGAAATACTACAAGCTCTGTCTTCAGTGACTGATGACGGATGCTCTACTGATCAACAAGATATGAATTAATCTTAGATACCAAAGCCAAACGGCAGATAGTTCTAAAGTTAGAGAATGATTAGAAGAAAGCTACATAGGCATAAATGAGCAGATCCCAACCTTTTTGTTTCTTGCAATTCTTAATTTTTTGATTGCTCCAAATTGTCCAAAGAAGCCTGTCATAAACCACTGGTCAGTAGAAAGAAAATGGGTAGCTAAGGTTACAAATAACTGAGACAACTAACTACTAAATACTGTAACTAAACTGATAACTAGCAAACGGAACGGACCCTCCATTTCCTTCTCAAAGAAACCATGTGGAATTCTGCCAATATACAAGACCGTCGCATTATTCTCCGACGGCTTTTGTTCAGGAAGTTTCCGCCCCGGACCACCTTCCAACGGCTTAGATAAAGATGGAGAGAGTAAGAAATTACCATTAAATCAAATTAAATAGAAACAGCAAGCTAAACTGTTGATTAAAATTAGCACATACCAAAAAATCAGCAGCTCTTCCCCCAACGGCTGAAATTAGAGATGTAGCTTTATTTATCCTCTTCTTCATAACTTTCCTTGCCTTGGTTCCCATTTTACTAACACTACAAAGAATATGAATATTTATCTATAACATCTATAAAAGGGAGAAAGAACTCATAAGGGAGGAAGGAGAAAGAGAAGCAAGAAGGGAGGAGGGACAATGAGAAGCAAGAAGGAGGAAGGAGAAGCAAGAAGGCAGAAGAGAGAGAGAGAGAGAGAGAGAGAGAGAGAGAGAGAGAGAGAGAGAGAGAGAGAGAGAGAGAGAGCCCTAATCCCAAATCTTAAACGCAGAACTCGGAAGGGAGGAAGGAGAAAGAGAAGCAAGAAGGGAAGAAGAAGAAAGGAGAAGCAAGAAGGCAGAAGCATATGAAACTTACCTTTATCAGAGACGCAGAGACGCAGAGACGCAGAGACGCAGAGACGCAGAGACGCAGAGACGCAGCAATGGAGGATGACTGGAGGAGGAAGGCAACGATTTTGGAGAAGGAACTAGGGAGTGCTGTTGCGATTTTGGAGGAAGTCAAATAAACCCTAATCCCCTATTTTCAGGTTATATATTGGGCAATGGAGTCAAAACGACGCCGTATTGGATGTATGAGGTGACAAACTACATAGGACTATATCATTTAGTATATAATTTTCGGTTTGATTCGGTTAAAAAACTCATAGTTTTTAACAGAACTGATAAACTTCTATAATGTACCAAATTGACTATTTTTCAGTTCAATCTAGTAGCATTTTTCACTCCTACGAGAGAGAACCATATATAACTTGATCAGATTTCTTCCCATAAAAGGTGAAGTTGAGGATATTAACCTTAACACTCACCTTACACGAAAGCATTTTCTTGTCATTTGTTTAATGGCATGAAGAATTGAGATGTTATGATTAATGAAAATAGATGAAAGGTAAAACAAAAATAAGTTCTCTAAATCATGTGAGAGAGCATACCTTGAGAAAAATTGCAATTATTTGTAGGAGGAGGAGACGAAGATTTGTATACTTTAGGGTTTTGAAGATAACAAAACCAAAACCCACTGTTCGGATCTACGGGTATAGGCTTGAATAATACGGACCAAGCGGCCCACAAATGTCCTTTTTACGGGACTTTATACAGGACTAGCAAACTTTGAGTATTTTAATATAAAAATAGACAAGTGTCCATGAAAGGATTTTCTGGTGAAACTAATGGAAGAGCCTTTGGAATATCATCTAAGCAAGCCTGGGTATGGGCTTTAATTAATTTCATTAATTTTGATAAATTAGGGTTCATCCATTTATCTAACCATTTTGTATAAAATACTCTTTTTAAGCTGGAAATTTTATTCTGATAATCACATTGAAGATCTCATTTTCTTATCCATGGGATGTGAAGGGGATAACAAAATGAGCCACAGATTTAGTGACAGGATATATTCTTGTTTGCTGGTAGAAGTGAATAGGCAACACACCATAATAGGATAAGACAACTTTTACAACTTTATCTAAGGTAGATTCCACTACCTGCATAGTAAAGAAAATAAGGATGAACGACTCTACCTGCCAAGTCCAAATCACTGAATAAGATATGTATAAGACAACTTTTACAGTACCATTTGGCTATTACGAATGGAATATTTTATCATTTGGAGTTATAAATGATCTTATATATATAACCATAATAGGAGTTAGACATATAGAGAGATGGAGAGGGAGAAAAAGATAAATGGCAACCCTTAGATAATTATGGAATTCCATAGATAGAGATGGTATATTAGTAACTACAAAAAATAGAAACACTATCAAATTTAAATCAAATTGCCAGAATTGATAAAAAAATTTTAAAAGTGCTATATTTGATTTCTTTGAAAACTTGTGACAATTATAATTAAAAATGAAAACCTTGTATAAACATCATCAATTCTACTTTATGTCAAAGACTTATCTTCGTTCAAGATCCCGATTGTATTCTCATGCTTGAACAAAATTAGACTTTGGAGGAATTGCTTTTATGAAAAATCAGCTAGGTTATATGAATGGTTTGCTATTGATATTGGTCTGCATGGAGGCCTGGCTCTTCTTTGGAAGGAGGATTTTTCCTTCACTCTATAATCATTTTCTGTTGGCCATGTTGATGGAATGGTTACAAACCCGAATGGAACAACTTTGAGACTAACAGGTTTTTACGGTAGCCCGGACCTAAATTTGCGGGATCAGTCTCAGACCTTACTAAGAAGGCTGAAGGGGAGTTCTAACACCCCTTGGTTAGCATTGAGTGATTTTAAAGAAATATTTTCACAGGCAGACAAGCAAGGGGGCTCTTTGAGACAAGCTTCGGTAATTGGTTGTTTTAAGGATTGTTTAGAGGACTGCGAATTGAAAGGCCTTCCTTATAGAGGTCCAGCCCATACATGGACAAACAAGAGATAAGACAATAATTTAATCTCCGAACAACTTTGATATGGGTTTTGCAAACCAAGACTGGCTTAATTTATTCCCCAATGCATGGTGCGTCATCTAGGTTTCTTTACTTCATATCAGAGGTCTCTCTGTAGGATCGATATGGTAACCTAAGAAGGGATGAATTTGGTGATCGTGTTTAAATTAAAAAAAATTCACACTCAAGTGGAAAATGAATGTTCAATAATGAACTTCAATATTCCAAGAGTTTAACTCTTGAAAAAATAAATAAGTAATAGATAAAAATATTAAAATACATTATGCTTGCGATAATATAAATGTGAAAATAAAAAGCAAACAAATAAAATAATTACGGAAACTTAAAGTGCGAGAAATTAAAGTGCAAAAAATAAATAGCACAAAATAAAAATAAAAGAAGAAGAAGATAGGCACACGATATTTTTACGTGGTTCGAGGAATCCTATCCATACGTCCACGCTCCAAGGTCCCACTTGAAGATTTTTAATCCCACGATCTTCTTAAGGGTGAAAACCGAACCTTATAATCCTAATTAGCTTTATGAGTGCTAACTAAACCTAACAAGGTTATGTGTTTCGAGATTAAGTGCCCCCTTACAATAACTCTATCAAAATAGTAGAATCTCCAATCTAAGTTAAAAAAAATCTTGCTCACTCAAGAAATTTACAATTTTAAAGCTCAAAATATTAAGAGAGATTTAGGAAAGTATTGTGAGAGTTTTAGGAGCAAGTATCTTGGCTACGGTTTGTGTTTTGTGAAGAGAAATATGGTGTATTTATAGAGGAGATGTAGGTTAGGGTTTATGAAGGAAAATTTTAATTTTTGAATATAGACAAAAAAAGACACTCCATCCTTAATAAGAAGAACAAAAAATCTCTGACCTAAAAGGCAAAGAATACTCATATCTAAAATAACACAATACAGTGAAAACCTATTTGGGTAAGCTCCATCTCTTTTTATCTACTTGAAATTGAAACTTACTTTATTTATGCTTTGTCATTATTTTCATCTCATGTATTTTGTCTATTGTGCAATAAATATATGATTTTTGGTGCTTAGGCATTTTATGGATGGAGACTTAATTTAAGGATAGACATCCCTAAATAAATTGAGCTTTAATAAAAGCAAATAAAATGAGTAAGCTCCTAATAAAAATTACATGAAGTAAATATCTTCATGCTTTATGAACTCCTATGAAAGTAAATATTTTCATGATTTTCAATTGAAATGCCTTGTGGTATTTTTTCTAATAGCATCTGCAAACTTGATTAAATTTATTAGCAATGTCAATGTTTTGTTATCATCAAAAGTTTTCTCATAGTAAATAGGGCTAACAATCTTCCCCCTTTTATGATGACAAACCGCTGAGACAAACAATGTATTTAATCAAATAAATTTAATTTACTCTCCCTAAATATATGCTTACCCATCAAGATAAAAACATAATTCTTAAGTATATTCTATTTTCTCCTCCTTTGTTAACATAATTCTTAAGTATATTCTATATGCTTTGTCATTATTTTCATCTCATGTATTTTGTCTATTGTGCAAGAAATATATGATTTTTGGTGCTTAGGCATTTTATGGATGGAGACTTAATTTAAGGATAAACATCCCTAAATAAATTGAGCTTTAAAAAAGACAAATAAAATTAGTAAGCTCCTAATAAAAATTACATGAAGTAAATATCTTCATGCTTTATGAACTCCTATGAAAGTAAATATTTTCATGATTTTCAATTGAAATGCCTTGTGGTAATTTTTCTAATAGCCTCTGCAAACTTGATTAAATTTATTAGCAATGTCAATGTTTTGTTATCATCAAAAGTTTTCTCATAATAAATAGGGCTAACAATCTTCCCCCTTTTATGATGACAAACCACTGAGACAAACAATGTATTTAATCAAATAAGTTTAATTTACTCTCCCTAAATATATGCTTACCCATCAAGATAAAAACATAATTTTTAAGTATATTCTATTTTCTCCTCCTTTGTTATCATAAAAAAATAATAAACCAATAATAATAATGAAAAATACTTCTCTCTTGACATGGTAAGTAGAAAAAAATATTTAACTAATATCTAAAATTTCCAAAGCAAACCTATTTTTACAAAAACTTTCAACATTCAATGGTTTTGTGACAATATCCGTAAGTTGATTTGTAGTGTCTACAAACTCTAGTGAAATATCCCCTTTTTGCAAGTGATCTCGAACAAAATGATGTCTAAGATCTATATGCTTAGTACGACAACGTAAAATAGGATTTTTTGAAAACATTAATTGTGCTAGTATTATCACGTCTAATAGGATCATTTTCAAAAACTAAACCAAAATCTTTTAGAGTTTGCTTCTTCCATAAAATTTGAGCACAACAACTACTGGTAGAAATATATTCGGCTTTAGCGGCTGATAGTGCTACTAAATTTTACTTTTTGCTAAATCAAGAAACAAGTGGGTGTCCTAAAAATTGACATGTACCACTCATACTTTTTCTATCAGTTAACTTCCAGCAAAATCTGAATCAGAATACCTAATTAAATTAAGATTATCACATTTTGGATACCGAATGCCAAATTTAGTTGTTCCAAGTAAATATTTAAAAAATATTTTAATAACTTGTAAATGTTATTCTTTGGGACAAGTTTGAAAATGAGCACATAAACATACATTAAACATAATATTGGGTCTATTAACAGTTAAGTAAAGTAGAGATCCAACCATACCTCGATATTTCTTTATATCGACGTCTTTACCTTTCTTATCTTTGTCTAGCTTTATCGTGGTACTCATAGGAGTATTGCTAGCATTCACATTTTCAATGTCAAACTTCTTGAGCAAATCCTTGGTCTATTTTTCTTTGTTTATGAAGATTTCATCCTTCATTTGCTTGATTTATAGTCCAAGGAAGAAGTTCAATTCTCCCATCGTGCTCATTTCAAACTCCTTGCTCATAGAGTTCGCAAAATTCTTATACAAAGATTCGTTAGTGGCATTAAAAATTATATCATCTACATATATTTGGACAATTAAGATACCATTGGCTTTTGATTTTATGAAGAGGGTGTTATCTATTTTGCTCATGTTAAATCCATCATCAATAAAAAAATTTACTTAGCCTTTCGTACCAAACTCTAGGAGCTTGTTTTAGTCCATAGAGAACCTTTTTAAGTTTATACACGTGATTTGGAAAATTCAAGCTTTAAAACTAAGAGGTTATGCTACATAAACTTCCTCCATGATGTACCCATTTAAAAATGTACTCTTGACATCCATTTGATATAAAATAAATTTTTTGACACATGCAAAAGCCAATAGCATTCTTATTGACTTAAGTCTAGCAACGGGAGCGAAAGTTTCATCGTAATCTATACATTCTTCTTGATTATATCTTTTCTAGCTTTATTTGTAGTAACATTACCATTTTCATCTACTTTATTTCTAAACACCCACTTAGCCCCAATTATCGAGTGATTTTATAATCTAGACATAAGTTCTCATACATTACTTATTTCAAATTGATTAAGTTCTTCTTGTATAACAACTATCTAATATTCATCTTTTTCAGCCTCTATAAATGATTTAGGCTCAAGTTGAGAAATAAAAGCAACATTACCAATACTATAAAGCGTAGAGCGAGTCTCTACCCCTTTTGATATGTCTCCCACTAAGAGCTCATGTGGATGATCTTTTACAAAATTAGATTCTTTTGAAAGTTGGTTGCAATCTTGTACTTTGACATTTTCTTAGGGAGAGTGACTTGATCCTTCATTAGTATTGATATTAACACATTCTACCTTTCTTATAATTTCATCATCTTGATCATAAAAGATGTTAGAGGGAATAAATTCATCAAAGACAACATGCATGAATTCTTCCACAACTAATGTTCATCTATTATAAACTCTATATGTTTTGCTAGATGTGGAATATCCTAAAAAGATTTCTAAGTCGGTTTTAGAATAGAGCTTACTAAGGTTGTCTTTATTGTTTAAAATAAAACATTTACACCTAAAAATTTTGAAATAACTAATATTAGGAATTTTTTTTCCAAAGTTCATAAGGGGTTTTGTTTAAAATAGGTCTAAGTAAAACATGATTCATAATGTAGCAAGATGTATTAACGGCTTCGGCCAAAAAATACTTAGGTAAGTTATTCTCATTTATCATTGTTCTTGCCATTTCTTGTATGGACCGATTTTTCCCATCAACAACACCATTTTATTGTGGAGTTCTAGGAGTATAAAATTCATGTGAAAAACCATTTTCATCGCAAAAAGTTTCAAAGTTTCTATTTTCGAATTCTCTACCGTGATCACTTCTAATTTTTAAAATTGTAAAACCTTTTTCATTTTGAACTAGTTTGCAAAACGTTGTAAATGCTTTGAAAGTTTCATCCTTATTTTTTAGAAATAAAACCCAAGTATATCTTGAAAAATCATCAACTATGATAAATGCATAGTACTTATAATTTTTGAAGGGCCAAATAGGTCCATGTGTAGTAATTGCAATGGTCTAGTAGTTGACACCAAATGTTTTGATTTGAAAGAGCTCTTAACTTGTTTACCCATTTGGCATGCATCACAAATTTTGTCTTTCACAAAATTTATTTTTGGAAGACCTTTTACTAAATAAGTTTTTGTTAGTTGTGAACATAAATTCATGCTAGCATGCCCAAGTCTTCTATGCAATAGGCAACTATCATTGTCAAAAACAAGAAAACATTTTTCATTATGATTTTGAAAATCGCTTAGATTAATAGGATAGACATTTTGGTCCATTTGTCCAACAAATAAAATTTTGTTTGACACTTTATCTATGATTAGACAAAAATATTTTTCAAAAATTAATCTATAGTTTTTATCACAAAGTTGACTTATGCTAAGTAAATTATGTTTTAGACCATCTACAAGTAGAATTTTATCTATAGCATGAGAAGAGTCATTACTTATACAGCCAATACCAATGATTTTACCTTTCTTATCATCTCCAAAGGTGACATGTCATTTCTTTCAAAGCATTCATTTGATTACCCGAGAAGTTTGTCAAGATTGTTTCTTCCATTTATAAATTTAAAAATGGTTGAATTTAAATCATTTTCTTTATTTTGGATTTGAACAAAGTCTCGATGCAAAACATGTAAGGTTGCTTTGATTTTTAAATTATCACTTTTCAAAGATTAGTTTTCTTCTTGAAGTTTTGAAAAATCATTTTTCATAATTTTGTTCTTTCAGTGATATTTTTCAAATTCACTATAAAGCTCTTCAAAATCATTTTCAAGTTCTTCAGAACTAAGTTTATTGTTTAAAGTTAGCTTAGAAGAACTTACCCCATCTTCTTCTTTGATGTATCTTCTTCATCATTTTCATTTAGCCTCATTTCATGCGTCACAATGAGCCAATAAGTTCTTCAAAAGGAAATGTGTTGAAATATTTAGCTTCTTGGATGACAGTCACCTTAACCTCCCAATTCTTTGGTAGACACCTAAGAATTTTTCTCACCATTTCAACATTAGAATAAGTCTTATCAAGAGATTTCAAGCAATTAATAATATCGGTGAAACGAGTAAACATACACTACTACAAAATTAAAGTTTAGATAACGGGTAAACAATCGTCATTATAACCCTATATTGACGGCTGACTGATTGTCATCTACTGGGTTGTCATCTTTAGTCATTTTAAATAAAAATCATCAATATAAGGTACCACATAAAATAATTAGATGACGAGGATTACCAGTCATTATAGGTGCCGGAAAAAGAAAATAGATGACGGGGATTCCCTATCATTAAAGGTACCTAACTCTTTTTAAAAAAGCTGTCATAGGAAGGCAACCCCTTCAATTACCCAAAGTGGAGTATAATTAACCAACAAGCATCACCATGAGTGAAATGAATCAATACTTTGGAAAAACTACTGATTACTTACACAGAGTAAAGCTTGAAAGCAAGAGAACATAAAAAATGCATCACAAGCAATGACCCAGACGGCATAGTACATGTCTTGCGGACTTTTCAACCTATAAGATATAACAACCTAAAATTAATAATGCAAGGTTATTTTAAAGAACCTTAAAGGTATATATGTATAGCCAAAATATTAAGCCTCGATGAAATTAATAGGATGAAAGATTGTAAATAATAATGTTTGACTAAAATAAGCAAACAATTACCAATGTATGTTTTTATAAGAAATATAAACAATAAATCCATCAAATCCTGCATTTATCTAAAAGAAAAGAAAAAGCGATGAAATAATGCAACAGAACTACAATTCTTGGATCAGAAAGTAGACTTCTCAACAGAATTTAAATTAGTAGATGATCAATTTTCATAAAATTTGTAGTAACCTTTACCGCCAACTTATAATTTATGTGGAATGAGTAAGGAGCTTTTAAAAATTCTACTACAATAGTCAGTAGATGAGACAGTAGTCTCAAGCAAATACAATGATCAGTAGATCAGACAGTAGACTTAAGCAAATACCTCAGCACCTGAAGATTTATCATAGGAGCTTAATTCCCCGCAAGCAAAGCACTGATGCTGTTTAAAATGACAATTCTTGCGGAAAAAAATCATTCTCCTCCATTACTTGCCATAATAAGAAAGGGTTTATGTGCTAAGTAGCTGAAAATATAACAATGTGCGTAAGTAGTGACAAAATAAAATGGTAGACATCGTACCTTTACTTCATCCTTAGAAAATCCAAGAGATGAACATAAGGATTCTTCACCGTCCTTTTGAGTTGGATGGAACGACCTCATGCACCTCCCTTCACAGCTACATCAAATCAAATATTAATTTTATACAAGTTTATATAAGTTAATCAGAGTAATTATGATCAAGCATTTCTTTCTTAAAAAATGAATTGAAACATTTAAAGATATCTTCAAGAAGTTAACACAAAAAAGATTGTCAAGATTGGCAGAAGGAGACATGAACAGAATATGTCATGTTCTGTAGAAAATTTGCATATATGAAATATGCCCAATTATGGAAAAATCAATATGTCACGTAATGAAAATTGAATCAATAAAACAAACTTGGTGAAGCCCTACAATTGGAACTTGGAGCAAGATCACAATCTATAGATTCCAATAAAGAAATGAGTTGAAGACACTAATTAAAAGTAACATGATCCAATGCAAGATGTTGGCAAAGCGACTCAGAATAGTGATATCAGATATTTCAACAGGCATGATTGGATGGGAAAAAATTATTAGAGTGGGGGAGAGAGAAACGGAGTGGGCGAGGAGAGAGAGGGAGAGAGAGAGGTATCATCTTTCTTAAAACAGTGGGAATACCATTTCAAAAACCTCGAAGATCGGACTAAACTCATACAAAAGATAGAAGGGAAGAGCCCTACATGAGAGCATTATTTAATGCATATGTGAAATATAAACCGTGCCACTTACCAGCCTTCAGAAATGAAAAGTGCATCACATGCATGAAGAACTATCTTTTGTAAATACTCCATTGAGCTTTTTGCTCTAAGATGAATTAAATAGCCAAGGTCTTCTAAAACAACAGAACTACCAAAGAATAAAAGTTATATATATATATATATATATTAGAGTTCAAGGTAGAAGAACATTAGATGTTACCAACAAAATAGATTATCTAACTTGAAAGTTTCAATAAGTTTATCTACATACATATGGTTAGAGGCCTCCTCGTGTATAGACATTGGGTATAACATGGGACTTGTTACATGACAAGTTCTGTAGAAAGAAAAAGTATCAGAATTGAATTCTAAGCACACAACAGCAACAATGAACTAGAACATCATATATCTTACTTATGAATGGCACTAGGGGGTAGGCCATATGGAATTTCACCCAAAATTGCATTGGAGCTAACATCCCTAATGCAAAAATACCATGTGAAATAAATCTCATGAGAAATAATGTCATTCATAAATATATCTTTCATTGCAAGTTATGTTCACAATCGCTTCAAATTGTTCAGATTGTGGAGCTGGTTTCCAAGAGTCCCAATTAGGTTTAGTCCATTAATTTTACTGCATAAGGAGGGAGAAGAATTTAGTTTTTCTCACCAATATTATAATCAGAGTGGGAACATAATCGATAATGATATATGCATTACAGATATATTACATATGCCCCATAATAAGAAACTCGTGTCCAAGATTCCACAAGGATCGCCACCATCTAATTTCCATCTCTTGAGCTCTGATGGGTAACGAAGAGTCTTTCTAACTGAGACAATTTAATATGAGATCTAAGCCTTATAAGATTGCACCAGAGAGTATACACATATTACAGTGAGAAATTAACCATAATAGTGAGTTATCAAACACTTAACTAAATCAATTTAATAATTTTTTTCTCAATGATGGATTTTTTGTTTTGAGGATAATATTCCAGAAAAATGAGGCTGAGTTAAACTTAGAGAAAAACGTTAGGTGGAGTCCCAAAGTACAACATGTGCTGACAAAATGAAGCTACAAAATCTCGGCATCACTCCAGGTAACCAAAAGGAAGCCCACAAGGTTTAGAAAATCTGAAGGGCATTCACAACAAAACACTTAGGTTAATAACAAAATATATATTTGATTCTTCTACAGAATTTCCTCATAGTTTTGAAGAATCTGATGGTGAAGCAAGCAATTGTACAGCATAGCAAGATAATATCAGAAAGAATAAATCGATCAACTCAAACTTAACAAATAGGATATAAAATGAAACAGTTGCCAACCACATTCAATCTCAACTTTGCAACTATGGCTTTAGTGCTTGATGTCTTTAACTCTACCCCTGAAACATTCAAATGATAGAGAAACTCAAAACATGCAACCTTTACCCCCAAAATCCACCTATAGAATTTTTCAGAGAAGTCGAGCTCCAAGGCTTCACATTAATCGCTCGAAGTAGGAGCGTTATATCATTGTGAACCTAGCTTCTGTCCTGAGTTTCTAGACTCCTAAAAAACAACTAAAAATGGAACCTTGACCTAAATCAGCAAGGATCCTTTGCTTAGAACTCAAATCTGCCTCAAATCACATCTAAAAATCAAAAGGTAAAAAAGAAAATGTAAAGCAAACTCACCTCGGCAAAACATGCTCAATGAATCAACCTACGCAGATCTAGCCACGAGCTCATCACCAAGGTGAGGATGACGGCGTAATAGATCGAACGTGATGATCCCCTACCTACCTCTTCGTCGCTTTGAAGGAGGAAGTCAACGAGATGCACGATGGTCACTGATGACGATGGTCAATGATGAAGATGAAGGGAGAGGGAGATGGTCGGTCACGAGGATGAAGGGAGAGGGAGATGGTGTAGCAAGTTTGAGAGAAATTAAAGAGTTGGGGTTATTTAGGGGAGTATATATAATGGTAATTTTGTAATTAAAAAAAATTAATGACAGTGAAAAAGAATAGGTGTCGTATCAGTTAATATATTTATGACAGTTAAGTAAAACCTGTCATGTTAACCAAACATCAATTTTTTACACTCCATAGCCTTTTTTCACATGACAGGTTTAAGAGACCTGTCATTAATTCTAATAACTTGCTGTCATCTAAAGCCCATTTTGTAGTAGTGATATCACGTATGGATATGTCATGCTTCATTTTAAATAATTCATAACTATGAACAAGCATGCTAATTTTAGATTCTTTAACTTCGTGTGTGATTTCTAACATGTGCCATATAGATTTAACAGATTCACATGTAAAAATTCTATTAAATTCATTTTTATCAAGAGCATAAAACAAAACATTCATAGCCTTAGCATTTAAAGAAATTTTATTTTTATCATCATCATTTCATTCACTACTTGATTTGACAATATTTTTACCATCTACAGTTTTGAATGGAACGTGAGCACAATTTTCAACAACATCCCATAAGTCATAGTCAATTGATTGAATATAAACCCTCATTCTCATTTTCCAATAAGTATAATCATTACCATTGAAAAATGGAGATCTAGTAATAGATTGACCTTCAATGAAAGAACCACTCATGGATGCCATAACTCAAGATGATTAAGTCTTATGTATAGAGTACCAAGCTTTGATACCAATTGTAGGATCAATATGGCAACCCAAGAGGGGGTGAATTAGGTGATCATGTTTAAATTAAAAACATTTCACACTCAAGTGAAAAATGAATGTTCAAGAATGAACTTTAATGCTTCAAAAGTTTAACTCTTGAAAAGATTAATAAGTAATAGATAAAAGCGTTAAAGTAAATAATACTTATGATAATATAAATGTGAAAATATAAAGCAAGCAAATAAAATAATTACAGAAACTTAAGTGCGGAAATTATACGCGAGAAATTGAAGTACGGAAAATTAAAGTGCAAAAAATAAATAACATAAAATAAAAATAGAAGAAGGAGAAGAAGATAGACACACGATATTTTTGCGTGGTTTGAGAAATTTTATTCCTATATCCACGCTCTAAGGCCTCTCTTGAAGATTTTTAACTCCACAATCTTCTTAAGCATGAAGACTAAACCTTACAAACCTAATTGGCTTATGGGTGCCAACTAAATCTCACAAAGTTATGTGTTTTAAGATTAAGTGACCCCTTACAATAACTCTCTCAAAAGAGTAGAATCTCCAATCTAAGTTCACAAAAAAATAATCTTTCTCACTCAAGAATTTTGCAAGTATAAATCTCAAAACATTAAGGAGTCGTTTGGTATAAGATTGTAAGTAAATGATTTCTGGAATATGATTGTAGGAATGCATATGTCTAGAAAATTAAGATTACTTTGTTTGCTAACACTTGGGAATGCTCTGAGGTAAGGGTGTTAGATTACTTTGTTTATTTTGATGGAATATGTAAAGGAACGTTTTAGACATTATTACCGAATTTCAATTTTACCTTTAGACTATTTTTTTTTTATAAATAATAATGAATCTTATTTGCTCTCTCTCACTTGATTATCAATGAATCTTATTTGTTCTCTCTCTCTCTCTCTCTCTCTCTCTCTTTCTCTCTCCTCAACAAGAATTTTGTTCTTTTTATGAACTTGATGTTGATAAATCCATAGATTAGAAATTCATTATAGAAAAATAAAAGAATTTCACTAATCACAAACATTGTTAAAATCAGGAATTTGAAAGAAATGGATTGAGACTTAAGGTATTTACAACTCTAATGTAATTTTCAACAGAGATGATCTGAGATGAATGTTAACAGAGTAAGCAATGAACACCTTTAGTATCTACCAAACACTGAATCTAACCGTTGGCCTCAAGATTTTGTCAAAATTAGAAGAAAATCCGCTTAAGTGATTAACAAACTCATCAAAACCTACCAAGAAGGATGCCTCGTGCGAAAGAATCTAAGTCTGAATCTGAAAGAGGACCATCTCTTTAAGATTGTTCATTTTAGGGAAAACAAAAACCCATCAATGGTCGACCAGGATTATTTGAATATTAAGTACCGGAACCACGATGACAACCAAGAAAATCAGTAGAAAATTAAAGCCAAGACGTGTTGCGTCTGACGGCAGGAACTCTGTTCACGGTGGCGATTGCGGAGGCCCTAGCAATTGGTTTCCCAATGAAGCTCTTGGCAACAGATTCAAACCATTGACGTAGGTAGAGTAGTCGAGGACGGCTCCAACTTTGTGGACTACAATGGTGGAAGCAAGGTAGAGGTCCGACTTTGAGTTTCTGTATAAAAATTGGAGAAAAGGGAGAAGTGCAGAATGCAGAATGACACACACACACACACACACACACACACACAGAGTTTACCATGGGTCACTAGAGCTCGTGAATGAAAGGGAGAGGGAGAAAGCAGAACGTAGAAGAGAAGCCTTCGTGAGAGAGCTTACTCTCGGGGGTTATGCCCTCAAAGCATGTGTATTTACATTCTGATATGAACTTTAGAGAGAATTACATTTTTCTTATAATTATTCTTTTAAATTATTGTTGAATAATTTATATAAATATCTGAAAATTCCATATTCATTAATGAGACTATGAGATTGTATTAGTACAAGAAGATTAAGATCCTAGATAATGAATAAAATTGTCCGCAACACATTAGAGTATGAAATCTTTGATGAATGGTTACTAGTACTGTTCACTAAGCATTATCAATGCGTGTGATCAAGATCTGAATCATTGATGTGGATACACATCTTAGTGAATATACTTTATATAGTAAAATTATATATGACACGACCGATGTGAATTAATATCTTTATTAATGTGTCGTTTATCATAAAGATTTAACACACATCAATTCGATGATCATATGTAGATTAGTCTGAATCCTGAGTAGTCATGAACTCTTATGCATGTCTACTGTATCTTTTGATTCACTCGTTAAGGTTTGTTTGTTAACCAAGCTAGTGACTTTTGTTTTGAAGATTCAGTGATGTGAATGGCTGAGGACATGATCGTATAAAATATAGAATCTAAACTTTCATAACGGATCATATATTGATTCTCTTAAGTGTTAATTGTGAAACTGAATGCTTATTGAGCTCAAATTTATAATAAGATTATAAATGAGTCCTTCACTAGTGGATTAATGGTAGTTAAGGAACAATAGGTAATTAGAAGGGTAAAACAGTAATTTTGATAAGTTTTAATTTACGAACCAATAATTGGAGGACAGAACTACATGAAATAATCATGTTAGTGAATTACATGAGAATACTCTGTTAATACATTCTATAATCTCTAAGAGTGCAATTCCATATTTATAGTGAAATAATAATTAAATTAATAAATAAGATTATTTAATTACAAAATTTAAGGAGCTTAGGATTATAGGTCTATGGTCCCCAAGTCATATCTATACTACATTGTCTAGGGTATGAGTATTTCAGGACATGAGAATGAGACTGACTTGTAAAATGAATTATTATTCTGGGGCAAGTACATTATTATGAGATAATTATATGTGATTAATTAATTAAATTATTTATATATTTAAATATAATTTTTAGAAATTATATATATAATTATCGATAAGTGAGACAGAATATCTAATTTGTAAAATTAGGTAATTAAATTATTATTAGATAATAATTTAAATCAACTAAATCTGCTATTTGTGAAATAACAGATAAGTTAGTTGATAGAGATAATTAAATATGTTAATTTTGAATTAATTGATATCTAAAAAATTATCTGATTAAAATAATTATTTAATTTTCAGTAATTGCCATGTGTCAATCACTTATATGGTATCATAAATTGACATGGACAACTGTGGTGCCACGTGGCACAACAGTAGTGAGTGTGCAACAGTGTAGCGTCATATGACACTGCAGTTGTGTACAATTGTAGTGGGTCCCACTGTAATTGGTAATTTTACAATTAAATATTATTTCAGTTTAACCCTAAAAATCTGATACTTCATTATCTATAATATATACATGTATTATTCTAATAGCCTTAGTAGTTGAAAGAAGATGAGAGAATTAGTTGATCAGATAATCAGTTCGTCAATCAAAATTTGAATTGAGAACACGATTGGTGTTAGAGAGATATTTTCTTCTGTGATTAAACGTTAATCAAATATCTAAAAGAATAACTATTACATTCTTTTAGAGAATCGTCTCACCAAAGTCATTCTCAGTAAATCTCTAGATCTCATGTGTTGAGAGTATCTAGAGACAGAAAAAACATCTTGTAATATTCTATGTGCCCACACACATCCCAGTGCGTTCATGATTAACTTGGAAGATCTTGGTGTGGATCTTTGGAGTCTACTGATCGTTAGAACGATTTTGTGACAACGGAGGATCAATCGATTTTTGCAAGGGCACTTGATATAGACTACAAGAGGTATATTATTTTCTAAAATTGTATGTTGTAGATTTAACTTATAAATATATAATGGATTCTGACTGATTGAAAAATAGTTTTCAATAAAAGTTTGTATTTGGTTATCGTAGCGTTGCGCAAGTTTTGTATTAATAAAAAATTTGATTTTCATTAAAAGCTTAATTTTTTAAAGGCCACGCGCCTTCACGCTTCTGCCGTGCGAGCGCCGCGACGACCAACACTTACATGAGTCGTTGCTCGTGAGTGAGAGGGAGAGGGAGTAGGCAGAACGCAAAGAGAAGAACGTAATGGATATACTCCTCGATTTAGAGGGTATCTTAACATTCCGGTAATGTAAAACACTCCAACAAAACTAAATCAAACAAGGGAATGTTAAAATCACCCACTTTCCAAGCATCTCACATAACATCACCCATACCAAGTCTCTTGGCTATGAATTGTGTTTTGTGAAGAAAAATGAGGTGTATTTATAGAGGAGATGAAGGTTAGGGTTTAGGTGGGAAATTTTCAAATTTTTAATATAGATAAAGGAAAGGACACTCTAACCTTAATAAGGAGGACAAAAAAATTTTGACCTAAAAGGCAAGAAATACTCCTACCCAAAATAACACTATATGGTAAAAAACTAGTTGGGTAAGTTTCATATCTTTTTATCTACTTGAAATTGAAACTTACTTTGTTTGTACTTTGTCATTATCTTCATCTTATGTATTTTGTCTATTGTGCAAGAGAGATATGATTTTTGGTGTTTAGGCATTTTATGGATGAAGACTTAATTTAAGGATAGACATCCCTAAATAAATTGAGCTTTAATAAAAATACAAATGAGTAAGCTCCTAATAAAAATTACATGAAAGTAAATATTTTCATGATATTTAATCTTCATGCTTTTATGAGTTTCTATGAAAATAAATATTTTCATGATCTTCAATTGGAATGTCTTGTGATAATTTTTCCAATAATCTCTACAAATTTGATTAAATTTATTAGTAACGTCAATGATTTATTATTATCAAAAGTTATCTCATAAAGATATATTGCTAACATCTTCATCCCTCACCACGGTGACATCAGTATCCAACCCTATAGCAAAAAAAGATTCCACTTTGAAAACTATTGGACTCAGGATACAGAGTGCCAATAAATTATCAAAGAAATCTGGCAGAAGGCTCATCAAGGGGAGGTTCCTCAGCAACTTCAAGGATGTCTCAATGACTGTGCTTCAGCTCTATCATCTTGGAGTAAAACAAAATGTGGCAGCCTTTCAAGAAGGATTTCTGAATGCCAAGCCAAGCTCGATATAATCTACCAAAATCCCCCTGACAGGAGAGAGCGAAAACAAATAAAGCACTATTACGAAGACCTAGATAGACTGCTATTTCAAGAGGAAACTTATTGGTCTCAACGATCTAAGATGAATTGGCTCCTTCATGGTGACGCGAATACCAAATTTTTTCATGCTAAAGCATCAATGGCGAAGTAAGAATGAAATATTAAAGCTCACGGGGGCTGACGGTTCTTGGGTCGATAACCACGAAGATCTCTACGCTCTAGCAGTAGCTTATTTTGAAGATATGTTCTCCTCTTCCAGCACTAGCTCGGAGGATCTGACTGCCATCACAGTAAATATATAGAGTAAGGTGACAGATGTAATGAATGCAAAACTAATTAAACCTTATTGTGCTGCAGAAATAGAGCAAGATGTTAAATCTATGCATCCCAAAAAAGTCTCAGTTCGGACGATTTTACAAAAGTCTTCTTTCAAAAAAATTGGGACCTAATCGGTAATGAGGTAACTACTTTTTGTTTGAATGTTATGAATCATGATAGCCCTCTCACTAATATTAATGGTACTCTAATTACATTGATCCCTAAAAATTTTGAACCCCCTCGTGTAGCTGATTATTGGCCAATAAGTTTTTGTAATGTTTTATATAAGATAGTGTCTAAAGTAATAGCAGACATGCTGAAAAATGTCCTTTCGGACATTAGTTGCAAAAATAGGTGTGCATTTATTAAAAATAGACTCATAACTGAAATTTTATTAACTGGATTTGAAGTCCTTATTCCTCATCCCTTCGTAGAAAAGGCAAGGACTGTTTTGTGGCTGCTAAACTTGATATAAGTAAGGCCATTGACAGTGTTGAATGGAGTTATCTACATAATACTATGGTAGCTCTGGACTTTCATACATCTTTTATTTCTACAGTCTTAAAGTGTGTTACTTCTTCATCTATGGCTGTTTCAATTAATGGTAAGCACTCTCGAACTTTTATTTCCCAGAGGGGACAAGAAGATCCCTTATCCCCTTATCTCTATGTCATATGTTCGGAAGGATTATCCGCTTTTCTTAGGAAAGTTGCCAGTTCGGGCTCTCTAATCTGCCCTCAAATAGGTCGAGGAGGACCCTTGATTTCACACATTCTATCTGTAGATGATTGCCTAGTCTTCTTTAAGGCTTCCGATGGGGGTGTGTAGAGCTCTTAAAAAAACCTTGGAAATTTTTTCTAGAGCCTCCGAACAATGCATAAACTTTGGTAAATAAGCAGTCACATTTTCCCCCAATACTAACCCGAGTACAAAAGCCATGGTCATTGCCACGCTTAATATACCCACACCTGGGACATTGAGACTTACCTTGGACTTCCAGTTTTTATGGGCCGTTCTAAAACTTTTTGAATATATTAAAGAAAAAATGTCTGCACTCCTCCAAAAATGGAGAGAAAAACAACTCTCCATGGGTGGTGAAAAGATTCTCATTAAATCTTATGGTCATACCCTACCGATATATGCCATGAATTGCTTTAAAGTCCTTATTAGCATTTGCAAAGATTTGGAGAGAAGAATGGCCAACTTTGGTGGGGATTTTATGATAAAAGGCCTAAAATGCATTGGTTTTCATGGAGGGAGTTGTGTAAACCTAAAACTGAAGGGGGAATGGGTTTTAGAGACCTATCATACTTTAACCAGGCCTTGCTAGCTAAACAAGGTTGGAGGATTCTTAAGCGCACCTAATACCCTAATGAGTCGAGTCTTTAAAAGTAATTACTTACCAAAAAATTCTTTCATAGAAGCCAAATGCCGTGCTAACTCTTCACATGCTTGGCGTGTATCATTTGGGGTAGGGAAGTTCTTAAAAAGGGTCTCAGATGGAGTGTTGGCAATGGGGATGATATCAAAGTTGGCTCTGATGCTTGAATTCCTAAAACTCATACTCTGAAACCCCTTTGTATCTCACAAATACCTTCTAACATGAAAGTGACTGACCTTATTATTGGAAACAGATGATATAAAGCCTAGTTGAAAACTCTTTTTGGTAGAGAAGATGTTCATTTGATTTCCTCCATCCCTTTGGTTGGGCAACATGCAAAATACCAGCTTATGTGGCACTACAATTCGAATGGCATATATTATGTAAAAAATGGCTATTAAGTTACACTGTACATGAATTTCTCCCCTAGCAGTTCATCAAATCAAACGCTTTCTTGGTGGAGGAAGATTTGGAACCTCCATCTCGCGCTTAAAATTAAGGTTTTTATGTGGAAAGCGTGACGAAACATCCACCCCAAACTTTTAGTCTTGACTGCTATACGAATTTGTGAATCTAAGAACTGTGTTTTCTGTTGCAGACCCGAAACAGTCACGCATGCTCTCTTTTTATGTCAACGTATCAAAAAATATGGAATCTAGCCCTCTCCTTGCTTGATGGAAATCTAAAACTTAATCTTATAGATTCCAGAGATCGAATTGATGCTTTTGAATGTAATTTTATGCACATTCCAAATCAATCTTTAAATATTATCTCTTGTTTATGTTGGTTTATTTGGTACTCTAGGAACTCATGGATACACATGAACAGTGGGCTTAATTCAGATGAGATTATTGATCGGGCTTCTAATTATTTTCATCTATGGCTTGTGGTACATCTTCTCTCTATATCTATGCCACAAATTATCAAATAAGCAATCTGCAATGGCAAAAGCCTAACCCATGTACTTATAATTAAATGTAGATGCATCTACTTCCTCTAGAGGTACTGGTTGGGGAGCAGTAATTAGAGACACAAATGGTGATGTTATTGCAGCATGCTTGTTATTCTGTGATGGATGTTTTTCAGGCTGAATGCATGGCAATTCTTGAAAGTCTTAAATTTCACCCGGAATAATAACATCAAGGTTGTTTCTGTTGAGACGATTCCCTCAAAGCCTATTTTTCCATTGGGTCGACTAAAATCCATAGTAATGAATCAGGGAATATTATCAAAGCAATTAAATCTTTGATGTATTGTTCTGTGAGTTGCAATGTCTTTCATGTTCCTCGTGTCTGTAATGTTGTAGCTGATAAGCTAGCTCGCTACGTTGTTTCTAACTCTTCTTCTGTTTGTTGGTTGAACTATGTTCCTCCTATAATTGAGGATCTTTGTACTCTTGACAGTCTTTGAGTTAATAGAAATATCTAGTTTAAAAAAACAACACAAATATGGCCCAAAACAATTTCTCTCTACAAACAATCATTTAAAATATTTGAAATTCCAAAACTACACATTTAAAAATAGAGGCGTGCAAAAAATGACCAAGCCGATCAACTCGAACTGACTTAATCAATTTTAGTTATAAATGATCACTTCAGTCAAGGATTTAATAAATTGAACATTTGGGCCGGTCCAAATTCCAGTCCATTTGGACCGAACCACCCATATATCATCCTCATATATAATATTTTATTTCTCAACCCACTCGTTCTCCTCAAATCCTCGGTCGCGCAACAAAACCCTAAACCTCTTCTCTTCGTCAATCCTACTTAGCATTGCGGCTTCTCAGTCATACTCCTCAGTCCAATGTCTAAATCCTAATTCGTGACACCTTAGTTAGTCTTTGATCGTCTCTCCTCAGTCTATTTCTCCTCAAAGTCTAAGTCCTAAGTCACGACCCAGACCCCGATCCTCTTCCACCCTAGCTAGAGACTAAGCACTAGGGGTGTTTAATTTGTTATTGAACTGACCGAACCAAATCGAAAATTATCAGTTCGTTCGGTTCAATAAGTATATGTGGTTCGGTTCTGTTCATACTTATTGAAAAATGAAGTTTCGATTCGGTTTGAAATTTCATTAAATTTCGAATCGAAGTTAACCGATATATAATATTGTATAAATACACACCTAACCTTTTCTCCCTCACTCATCTAGCAAAAGCCCTAACCTTTTTCTCCTAACCTCAGCGCCTAGATTCACCACTCATCTCTTTTATTTTTTTAGTCAATGCTTTACACTCCCCTCTCTCTACTCGTTCTTTCTCCCTCACCCACCTCTTTCTCAAATTCCATTTGTACCATTCCACCATAGTGTTCTCGCCTTTGATTAGCTTCTACGATTGCCCCAAAATATGGGTTTCGATGTTTCACTAATCGATGGAGTAGTATATAGCTAGACTTCTGTTCAAATCTTGGGCAATTCTATCTAAAGGAATGCATGTTGTTTCTCTACAAAGCCATCTTCATCTTCAACCAATTTGGCTAAGCATGTTGTTTCCATGGGGACTAAGACGGTGAGTCGGTGACCAGTTTGCTAGCTCTTGAAGGCTTCGGAGATGGAGGTGCCTATGGAGTTAGACGATTATATCCTACTCAGACATCTCTTTGTATAATTGGGTTTTAAATCATAGATATGTTAGTTTTTAGGTCATTTATGGGTTTAATGTGATTTTGAAAATAAATTTTAAAAATAATTTAGTTTCGAAACTAATTCCAAAACTAAGGTGAAAATGGCCAAGTCGAAAGGCGTCTTTTGTAAAAACGACTTCAAGTTGGCAAAAGGCATATTTGTAAAATATGCATTCAGTGCAGCCTAAAAGCATCTTTTGCACGCCTTCAGTGCAGATGCTCTCACCTTACAAAAGACGCCTTAGTGCAGATGCTCCCCAGTTTACAAAAATTATCAACACAACCTATAACACAACCTGCATACAAAAATCATCCATCCTACATAACATTTTATAACTTTATCACACATTCTCAATGAACAACATACATTTTTAACAAATTTTATGACTTTACATTTTATATTATTCTACAAAAAAATTTCTGTAGACTACACGATGAGTATACTAGCATCGTGTAGGCTACACGATGGGTACACTGACATCGTATAGCCACCATGTAGAATACATAATGGGTACATGGGCATCTTCTGTCAAGAATACTTTTGAAATTGAATAATAAAATATAGTCTCAAGTATTTGAAAGACTCGTTAAATTTTTTTAATGTTTTCGGTCCGACAAATAATTGGATGACAAAACTACATGAAATGATTATATCAATGGACTACACGAGAATACTCTGTAAATACATTCTATAATCTCTAAGAGTGGAATTCTATATTTATAGTGGAGTAATAATATAATTAATAAATAAGATTATTTAATTAAATAGTTTATTTAATAATCTGGTTTATTGAAGCTTAGGATTATAGGTCCATGGTCCCCAAGTCACCTTTGTACCACACAGTCTAGGGTGTGAATATTTCAGGACATGGGAAAATGACTAACTTGCAAGAAAATTTTTATTCTGAGGCAAGTATATATATATATATATATATATAGACACACACACATATATAATTGAATTATATATATAGTCTTTCAAAAACCATTGAAAATTCAATAGGATAAAGGGAAAGAAAAGGAAGTCACCGTATAGGAAATAATAAGATCAATAACCAGCCATAATAGGCGGCGAACAATATAAATTATGAAGAAATTGAAGTAGAAACAGTAAATGAACAATATTATCCCCACCAGGTTTGGCTCTGATACCAAAAGATGCAGAATTAAACAGTAGTTTAAGAGGGGGTATTAAGAGGCAAGAAGATAAACAGTAAAAACTATATTAACAAACAATAATTATAGAATTGTATTAGGGTGTAAGATTAAAAACTTATACAAACAGAGTTTATTGACAACAATAAATTAGTGCGCACTGGGTGGACGGTCTATCCGCCCTTAAGTGGTATTACCAGCCATTCTGGAGGAGCAGTTGATTCAGCAATTTCTAGTCTTCATCTGCCTCTACGGGAAAAAGTAGAAGTTCCCATTGAAATGAAAGACGATAGAGGAGTTCGCTCCGCCGCGTAAGATCCTCGAACCTAATAGGAGCAAGAGACTTGGTGGCAACAACCAGAATGAAATATTATTTAATCGTGGAAATGCCATGTCAGGTGCACCTATCAGAATCGGAGGATGGCTTGGTAAGCAAGCAACCAGTTATGTAGGCGCCAACTCTCAGTTCTTTCTCTTCTTTCTTTTTTAGTTTAGTGCGAATCTCCTTTAACGGAAGAAATAGAAGCTCGAGAAGGAATACCAAAACCTAGTTCACTCACTGAGTCTCTTTGCTTCCATGGCTGAATGGTTAAAGCGCCCAACTCATAATTGGCGAATTCATAGGTTCAATTCCCCTTGTTGATTCTGAACTTTGTTCGCGAAGGAACCGGACTTTTGACGGGCCAATTCCCGCTCACTAATTTATGTTGAAGAAAAATAAGAAAATATTTACATAAGAGGAGTAGAAGAAGAAGGCTTTGTTTCAAAAAACATGTTTTAGCTCTCAAATAGTAAGAGTTGTAAAATGAGTTTTGTTTCACAAATGGGAGATGCTGCCTATTTATAACCAAGGAAAGTGGAGTTCACCAGGAACCCATCACTTACCTGAACTATTATATTCTATAAAAGTAAAAACATTTTATATTTTATTTTCAACCGAGTATTGCCATTTCAAAATCGAAGATATTTTGTATTTGTTTGTAAAACAAAGTATTGGGGGAAAGAAAACCTCAATTGGTAAGGGCTTATTAACCTCTGAATATAAAATTGAATCATTGTTATAAATCAATTGGAAAACATTCTAAGGTAAGACTATGAATGGACCACCATTTTGAGAACCGATTTGAAAAATTAATTTTGAAATTGTTATCAAAATTTAAAAAATGAAAGTGAGAAAAGTCACTATTTTGATGCAAGAAAATCTCATGCCATGCATCAATACAGTCAAAATAGTTATTGTTTTTATTTAAAAGTATTTTAAAACTTAAAGAATGGATTTTCCAAACCTTCATAGTTCTGATCCTGAGGATAGAGAAAGAATGGTAAATGATTCTTTCCACAGAATTTTTGATTGGGCTAATTTTTATGGATTTTGTTTCTAAGAGGATATCTCTGTAGAAACTGCGATTTTTATTATTGTGTCTAAGGACATAATAGAATTTGAGAATGAAATGGGCTTTAGCAAATTGTGCTGGATCTTTTAGATGAGCAAATGAAAGCTTAATATGAAAGAGATTATGATAAATTGGTTGGTCAAGTGATTGAGCATTAAAAGATTTGAGTATTTGAAAATGGGTCAAATTGTTTTACCATGATTAATTGGTAATCGGGTCTGATGGACTCAAGTATTGTTAATTAGATTTGATTAGGAGTAGAATGCTCCTCTTTGATTTGGGCCTTAATGGCCAATAGTTGAGTCGAAAACTCTTCTATTTTTGAACCATTTATCACATATTTTGTGAAAGTGATATTAATTGTGCTGGATCTTTTAGATGAGCAATTGAAAGCTTGATATGAAAGAGATTATGATAAATTGGTTGGTCAAGTGATTGAGCATTAAAAGATTTGAGTATTTGAAAAGGGGTCAAATTGTTTGACCATGATTAATTGGTAATCGTTTATGATGGACTCAAGTATTGTTAATTGGACTTGATTAGGAGTAGAAGGCTCCTCTTTGATTTGGGCCTTAATGGCCAATTGTTGAGTAAAAAATTCTTCTATTTTTGAATCATTTATCACATATTTTGTGAAAGTGATATTGATTCGCTCTCATTTCTCCATCTTCATTTTTCATTTTTTTCACTTCTTCTTCGCTTTCTTCTTCGTCTCCAAATTTGGCAACAAACCAAATCTAATCTAGATCTGGCAATAAACCAAATTTGACCCATATCTGAAAATTAGTTTTTGCCCATTTTTACATATTTGAATCAGAAGATCTAGCGACAAACCAGATCTGACCCATATCTGAAAATGGATTTTTACCTTTTTTGGTTTTTACCCTTTTTTGGGTAGCAATTCATTCTTCTAGTTCTTCTTCAACGTTTCACTTTTTTTAATCCTTCAACATTTCATTTTTGGAGTGCCATTCACATGGTTTTCTTTTTTTTATCGATAATTTCTCATTTTCCTAACATTCGATTTTATGGCAGAGGAAGTTAGTAGTTTCAAGCCTGCGGATAGGGGAAATTATTTTAATTTATTTATAATTTACTTCAGATTTTCCAGTAGTGCTGAAAGGAAACCGGATGTTGATTTTCTTCCCCTGTAGACTACAAGAAATAAATATTGCATTGTTATACTTCTTTTTATCCTCTACTGTAGACTACACGATGAGTATACTAGCATCGTGTAGACTACACGATGGGTACACTGACATCGTGTAGCTACCATGTAGAATACATAATGGGTACATGGGCATCTTCTGTCAAGAATACTTTTGAAATTGAATAGTAAAATATAGTCTCAAGTCTTTGAAAAATTCATTAAATTTTTTTAATGTTTTCGGTCTGATAAATTTCAGGAGGGCGTAACTTTTGACACGGGTTGAATCACGTGGCTAGTAAGATATCAAATCAAAACTTATTCAGAGATATACATGTGCAAAGGGGATTACTGTCGCGGTCCAATTTTAGGCCAAAAAACACTATCTTAAGCACTTTCAGAGGCCTGAAAGTTATTTTGGTACACGGGCTACGCGATGGGTACACATGAGTCGTGTAACTATCGTGTAGTCTACATGATGGAGGTACACTTGTCGTGTAGCCATTATGTAGACTACACTGACGTCGTGTATGTTGAGGGTTATGCTCTCAAAGCATGTGTATCGACATTTGATATGAAATTTAATGAGGATTACATTGCTCTTATAATTATTCTTTTAAATTATCGTTGAATAACTTATATAAACATCTGAAAATTCTATATTCATTAATATAATGAGGACTATGATCTTGTACTAGTACGAGAGGATTAAGATCGTAGATAATGAATAAAATTATCAGCAACATATTAAAGTATGTGATCTTTAATGAATGATTGTTAGTATGGTTCACTAAACACTATGAATGCATATGATCTAGATCAGAGATGTGGATAAACATATTAGCGAATGTACTTTATATCAAAAGATTATATATGACTAGACTTATGAATTAATATATTTACAAACGTGTCATTTATCATAAAGATTTAATACACATCAATTCGATGATCATACGTAGATCAGTCTAAATCTTGAGTAGTCATGAACTCGTATACATGTCTATTGGATCTTTTGATTCACTCGTTGATGTTTATTTATAAAACAGGCTAGTGACTTTTGTTTTGGAGATTCAGTGATATGGACGGCTGTGAATATGATCCTACAAAATTTGACCAGTTCTAATTTATGAACAAATAATTGGATGACAAAATTACATGAAATGATTATATCAATGGACTACACGAGAATACTCTGTAAATACATTCTATAATCTCTAAGAGTGGAATTCTATATTTATAGTGGAGTAATAATATAATTAATAAATAAGATTATTTAATTAAATAGTTTATTTAATAATCTGGTTTATTGAAGCTTAGGATTATAGGTCCATGGTCCCCAAGTCACCTCTGTACCACGCAGTCTAGGGTGTGAATATTTCAGGGCATGGGAAAATGGCTGACTTGCAAGGAAATTTTTATTCTGAGCCAAGTACATAATTAATAGATAATTATATGTGATTAATTAATTAATTGAATTATATATATATAATTGAATTATATATAGTCTTTCAAAAACCCTTGAAAAATTCAATAGGATAAAAGGGAAAGAAAAGGAAGTCACTGTATAGGAAACAATAAGATCAATAACCAGCCATAATAGACGGCGAACAATATAAATTATGAAGAAATTGAAGTAGAAACAGTAAATGAACAATATTATCCCCACCAGGTTTGGCTCTGATACCAAAAGGTGCAGAATTAAACAGTAGTTTAAATAGGGGTATTAAGAGGCAAGAAGATAAACAGTAAAAACTTTATTGACAAACAGTGATTACAGAATTGTATTAGGGTGTAAGATTAAAAATTTACACAAACAGAGTTTATTGACAACAATAAATTAGTGCTCCCGCTTACTAATTTATGTTGAAGAAAAATAAGAAAAGATTTACACAAGAGGAGTAGAAGAAGAAGACTTTGTTTCACAAAACATGTTTTAGCTCTCAAATAGTAAGAGTTGTAAAACGAGTTTTGTTTCACAAATGGGAGAGGCTGCCTATTTATAACTAAGGAAAGTTGAGTTCACCGGAAACCCATCACTTACCTGAACTATTATATTCTATAAAAGTAAAAACATTTTATATTTTATTTTCAACCGAGTATTGCCATTTTAAAATCTAAGATATTTTGTATTTGTTTGTAAAACAAAGTATTTGGGGAAAGGAAACCTCAATTGGTGAGGGCTTATAAACCTCTCAATAGAAAATTGAATCATTATTGTAAATCAATTGGAAAACATTCTAAGGTAAGACTATGGATGGACCACCATTTTGAGAACCGATTTGAAAAATTAATTTTGAAATTGTTATCAAAATTTAAAAACTGAAAGTGAGAAAAGTCACTATTTTGATGCAAGAAAATCTCATGTCATGCATCAATACAGTCAAAATAGTTATTGTTTTTATTTAAAAGTATTTTAAAACTTAAAGAATGAATTTTCCAAACCTTCATAGTTCTGATCCTGAGGATAGAGAAAGAATGGTAAATGATTCTTTTCACAGAATTTTTGATTTGGCTAATTTTTATGGATTTTGTTTCTAAGAGGATATCTCTGTAGAAACTGCGATTTTTATTATTGTGTCTAAGGACATAATAGAATTTGAGAATGAAATGGGCTTTAGCAAATTGTGCTGGATCTTTTAGATGAGCAAATGAAAGCTTAATATGAAAGAGATTATGATAAATTGGTTGGTCAAGTGATTGAACATTAAAAGATTTGAGTATTTGAAAATGGGTCAAATTGTTTTACCATAATTAATTGGTAATCGGGTCTGATGGACTCAAGTATTGTTAATTAGATTTGATTAGAAGTAGAATGCTCCTCTTTGATTTGGGCCTTAATGGCCAATAGTTGAGTCGAAAACTCTTCTATTTTTAAACCATTTATCACATATTTTGGGAAAGTGATATTAATTCATTTTATTAAGGCTTTCACAGCATGCTTATGACATTTTTGAAATTCATTAGGCATGATGAAAAAGTTCTTTTTAGTACCAAAAATTCTTTTATTGTTTTATTTGAAAATTCAATTTTAGAATTTACTTTTCACAATAAATTTTCGGTTAAAATTTCATTATAACAGATTTCATTATTTTTGTAAAAACCTATTTTCATACTTTTCTTATACCATTGAATTAATGTTGTATTTAAGTCATACTTTAACCCAACATGTTCTCAAATTTCATCCAATTCATAAATCCAGCCATTTTTTGGATATTCAAATCTATTATGACCATAATTGGTGGATGAGAGTTTTGAACAAAAAGTGATTGTCTTGTCATTGAACTTCTTGATTTTAAAATAATTTTGATTAATACTCTGGCCTTTACCTTCCCATATTCTAGTAGGTCAGGTTTCTCAAATTGCCCTATTGCAGAATCTTGGTATGATTTCTTACAAAAGATTATAAGTAAAGGGGTCATGAATTTAATTATTAATACATTGTATAAATTTAATATTGAACTCAAAATTGCTATAAATAGATTATTACCTGACAAAACTTTATTTGGAATGAATCTCGAACCATGTTTTGTAGATTCATAATTAATTAAGATGTAATAAGGCAAATTGTATGAAATAAATTTTAAATTCTATAAATCTATTTTTTGATTGAAATAATTTGATTATTTTTGTAAAAATAACTATAAAACTATCTTGGCAAATAATTCAAAGCATTTACAGTATTATTTGTCATATTTAAAGGAATTGTTATTAATGTAAACAATAAAAAAACTCAACCAATTTTGTTTACTAATAATGTAATCAATTAAGAATTGATTAAAGAATCCCATCATTATATTCTGAAATTTACTTGGAGCAAATTTGAGATCAAATAGTATTATTTTCCATTTATAATGATCAAATATAAATTTAGATTTTATGTCAAACTTAGAGAATGCAACAATTTCTCTAAATCTGTTAATTAAGTCCTTTTTGTTTGCTATTGGATATTTTATCCATTCCAAAACATCGTTAAAAGGCTTGTAATTGATTACTAAACGAAGAATTCTTTGTTCAAAGATTTGATCTTGAAGAACAATATCTTGAAGTTGTTCTTCAATCCTTTTGGAAAAAATTGAAAAAGAAAAAAATTTGAATTTAACAGATTCATCCATAGGATGTGTAATTATCCCATCATACTCTAATGCTTTGTGCATACAATTCAAATCTACTCCTGAACCAACAAGAGTCATTGTTGTGAAATCAAACTCTTGAATTATTATTCTGACCATTATACACCATTTCTTGAAATTTATTGAGAACTTCCTGCTTAGAAAGTCCATCAATATTTCTCTTGTGCAATTTATCTGTAGAAACAGAAAATTGGTTAACTAAAATTTTTTCAGAAATTTGAATATCAAGAGGAATGTGCTTTTTAGAGCATTTCCTTTCTAATTTATTAATATCTAAATTTCTATGTGATGCTTCAATATTATTAATGTTTGAAGATTCACTTATCTTAGATGATTCATAGATGGATTCTGACCTATGATTTTCTAAATCTGAATTATTGTGTTGATTGATTACCTTCAATTTTTAGGTATATTATTAAGAATATTTTAGGATTTAATTTCAGATGATTCTAAAATTTTAAATGATTCTTAGATATTATTAATGTTTGAAGATTCACTTATTGTAGACGGGTCATAGGTGGACTCTAACATATGATTTTCTGGATCTGAACGATTGTCTTGATTGATTATTTTTAATTCTTGAAATATTTCACCAATCTTTTCAGACTTAGTTTCAAATTCTGAATTATTATCTTGGTTAACTACCTTAACAGAGGAAGATGACTCAGTAGATTTATTTTTTAATTCCTGAATCATTTTATCAAATTTTTATTAATTGGGACAATTTTTAAAGTAGTTTTATTTGAAAGATTTATTAAAGGTTTTTCTTCCACCCTAGATTCAGGTTTATGAAGATCATTAACCTTATTCTCAATTTCGTCTAATTGCTTACCTATTATAATTAGACTTTGATTGGTGTAATTGAGTTGTTCAACTAATTTTTTATTTGATTCTTCATCCTTTGAAATCTCAAAAGGAGAAGCAATGATTAAAGAATTTCTATGGTTAACGTCCTCAGAGGATGATTTTTTAGTTTCTAAACATTTTAATGTTTCTTCAACGCTGTTAACGTTTGAAGATTCATCAATTGTGAAAGATTCATAGGTTGATTATAACATATGATTTTCTAAATTTGAACTACTGTCCTTTAATTCTTGAAGTTTATTATTAGTAAGGTTTTCGAATTCTGAACAAGTGTTTTGATTATCAATCATACCGGAATAAGATGATTCATTAGTTTTTAAATTCTTTAATGTTTCTTCAATATTTGAAGATTCATTAATCATGGAATATTCATAGGTGAGTTCTAACCTATGAATATCTAATTGAAAGATACTATCATGGTTACTAACCTTGACACATGATTTCATTTTTAAATCTTTGGATGGTTCCTCAATACTATTTGAAGGTTCATAGGATTCCAACCTACATGATTCTTTGATTTTATTATTTGAAGAATTATGAATTATGGATGGCTCATAGGTAGATTCTAACCTATGGTTATCTGATTTTCAGACATTGTCTCTTAAAAATTTTAACCTTCTAAGTATTTCTTCATCAAGAGTTTTCTCATAATGAAGTTGGAGATATTTAATGAAATCTTTATTAGGTTGAGAACTTTTATGATTAATTAGGATTTTTTTTCAGGTGGTGGATGACTGACAGTTACCATACTGGAGTCTTCCTTGACCCATTTAATATTTTTCTCATAAATATCTTCGATATAATCAAGGAAAAATATGTTAACTTTATATTTTTGCACGAATGCATTCCATTCAGCAAGTATGATTTTTCTTTGATCCATATTATATGAATCATTGAACCTGTTACGTCTATTAAGATTGGTTGGATCATCATTATGTTTATTTAGACTTACCCAATCTAGTTTGTATTATTGCTGCAGAATATTTGGATTCAAATGTTTAGTATTTTTTAATTTTTATTTTAATTATTTAATCCTAAAATCTTGATAATTATTAATAGATGATCCAGAAAAGGAACTCTTGGGGGTACTAGACTGGTTATACTCCCTAACTTTAGAATTAAAAGATTGGTAATTAATTGTATTAGATTATTTATTATTAAGGTTTGTCTAAATTTCTTGGGAACTTATTTCTTTAGGTTCTAGACCTTTAATTTTTAAATTTTTTAATTCTTCTCTATTTGAATCCTAATGAATAATTTAGAATTGGAATTCTTATTTTTATTGGGTGTGTTCCATACCCTATTATTTACATGATTAAAGTTTTCAGAATAATTTTCTTGATAATCTAAAAGGTATTCAGAATGATCATTCTAATTATCTGAGAAATGCAGAGCCAAACCTCTAAATACCCACAGAAATTTAGAAATTAATAAATTAGAAAAGAAATGACCTAAAAAGCCTATTTTTCTTGATATTTAAATTTTTGAAAATTCTTTAGTTAACCAATTTTATGTTTCTACAGATAAATTGCACAAATGAAAATATTGATGGACTTTCTAAGTAGGAAGTTTTCAATAAATTTCAACACGTGACAGTGATAGCTCAACTACATTACCACACGCAATTTACTTCACAATGAGGTAATCAATTTTTTAGTCACATGATTCACAGGAAACTACGTTCCTGGTGGGAAAACTATCTCACAAAAGAATCCAAAAATACCATCCTTTCAGCAATAAAGATTAATGCTGAAGAAACACTAATTATTGAAGAAAAATGGGAAACAATACCTAATGCCCCCAATACACTTCTCTACACAATAGTAAAATACTTCATTGGAATCCCGAGTAATATTACTTCACATATCCATAATCAATTGACCAATCTTAGGTATCCAACCCTAAGTAAAATTCACTAGTACAAAAATATATTTTTGTCCAGAATAATGTCAAGGGATGATAACAATCAACTCGCTTGGAAAGATAAATTTATTAATACATTACCAATTTTGTGTACACACAAAATAAGAGTAGTCCTTAGTAATAACCTAGGAAGCATGGACTATAATAGTCTTACCTATGGTACAATTACTACTACAATACAAAAGGTAGATTTTAGAATATGCATTGGTATGAAAATCAATAAAGAAAATAAACAAATAGAATATGAATTAGGCAATTATTGTGAGCAGTATGGTTTACCCCCTATTAGGAAAAATTTCCATTCAAACCCTAGAAGGTCTCATAAGCCTTGATAGGAGAAAATACCATAAGAATAAACATAAGTTTTTTAACCAATATTTTTCAAAGCATAAAAATTTTGACAAACGTTTCTCCAAGAATAAAATTTATTCTAGAAGAAAACACAATAAATATTCTTTTGATAAAAATAAACTTAAGTATTTTAAATATGGCCAAAATGGTCATTCCTCTAAAACTTGTCAAGTTAAAGACAAAATTAATCAATTAAAAATTTCTATAAATAAAAACAAGAATTGTTTTGAATCGTAGAGTCAATAGAAAACTATGAAAGTGATAGTGATGATTTAGGAGAATTTGAATACCCTGAATCCTCAAAATCTAACTCTTCCAGTTATTGCATAATTCTCTTAATATCTATATGGGGTGTAGGGATAGTTGTCAAAAATTTAATGTTCTAAATAAAAATAAAGAACAAGAAGAAAACTCTTGTTGGATTTAATTAGCAAAATTAAAAATTCAGAATACCTAGAAAGACTTAGTAAAGTAATTTTAAAAGAAAATACTAAGTCTAATAATATCACAGACCTTTCACAAACCCTTAAAAAATTTTAATATGGGTAAATGAAAGAAATAAAAGTTATCCTACATGAACTTCAGAAAGAAATTAAAAATATTAAAATAAAAGAAGAATTAAATCTTTTAATAAAGAGTTTAAATTCATGAATCTTGTAATCTAGGAGAACCTAGTAGATTTCCAATTTCAATTAATAAGGTTGAAGAACATATTATCAACGATGAAAATAATGATAATTTTATCCAAATACTTAATCATATCAAAATCAAGAAATGGTGTATAATGGTTAGAATAATAATTCAAGATTTTGATTTCACAACAATGACTCTTGTTGGTTCATGAGTAGATTTGAATTGTATGCAGAAAGGACTAGCTCCTCCAAAGTACTCCAAGAGTACAAAAAAATCTTTTTCTTCTGCCAGTGGTTCTCATATACATATCAAATATGAAATACTCGAAGTTCAAATTTGTCAAGACAATATATGTTTTAAAACATCGTTTGTCCTAGTGAGAAATATGACTGATAAAATAATTATAGGTCTACCATTCATTTCTTTGTTGTATCCTTTTACAATAGAGTATGATGGGATAATTACTTATCCTATGGATGAATCTGGTAAATTCAAGTTTCTTTCTTTTTCTATTTTTTCCAAAATGATTGAAGAAAAGTTTCAAGATATTGTTCTTCAAGATCAAATTTTTGAACAAAGAATTCTTCGTTTAGTAATCAATTACAAGCCCCTTAACGATGTTTTGGAATAGATAAAAATATCCAATAACAAACAAAAAGAACTTAATTAACAGATTTAGAGAAATTGTTGCATTCTCTAAGTTTGACATAAAATCTGGATTTTGGAAAATTTAGATAAATATAAAATTATATTTGATCATTATAAACGAAAAATAATACTATTTGATCTCAAATTTGCTCCAAGTAAAATTCAGAATATAATGATTGAATTTTTTAATCAATTTTTAATTGATTGAATTCTTAGTAAACAATACTTGTTGAATTTCTTGATTGTTTACATTAATAACATTTCCTTTAAATATGACAAACAATGATGGAAATACTCTGAATTATTTGCCAAGACAATAAAACAAAATATTTTAGTTATCTTTGCAAAAAGAATCAAATTATTTCAATCAAAAAATAGATTTATAGAATCTAAAATTTATTTCATACAATTTGCCTTATTAAATCAAAAAATTATTTTAATTAATTATGAATCTGCAAAACATGTTTCGAGATTTATTCCAAACAAATGTTTGCCAGGTAACAATCTATTTATAGCAATTTTGAGTTCTATATTTAATTTATACAATATATTAATAATTAAATTCATGACCCATTTACTTATAATTTTTTGCAGGAAATCATACCAACATTCTGCAATAGGGCAATTTGAGAAACCTGGCCTACTAAAATATGGGAAGATAAAGGCCATAGTATTTAATCAAAATTATTTTAAAATCAAGAAGTTCAATGACAAGATAATCTATTTTTGTTCAAAACTCTCATCCATTAATTATGGTCATAATGAATTTGAATATCCAAAAAATGGCTGGATTTATGAATTGGATGAAATTTTAGAACATGTTGGATTGAAGTATGATTTTAATACAACATTAATTCAATGGCATAAGAAAAATATGAAAATAAGTTTTTACAAAAATAATGAAATCTGTTATACTGAAATTTTAACCGAAAATCTATTGAGACAAGTAAATTCTAAAATTGAATTTTCAAATAAAACAATAAAATAATTTTTGATACTAAAAAGAACTTTCTTCATCATGCCTAATGAATTTCAAAAATGTCATAAGCATATTGTGAAATCCTTAATAAAATGAATCTATCACTTTCAGAAAATATGTTATAAATGGTTCAAAAATAGAAAAGTCTTCGACTTAACAATTGGCAATTAAGGTCCAAATTAAAGAGGAGCCTTTTACTCCTAATCAAGTCCAATTAACAATACTTGGGTTCATCAGACCCGATTACCAATTAACCCTGGTCAAACAATTTGACCCATTTGCAAATACTCAATCTTTTAATGCTCAATCATTTGACCAACCAATTTATCATAATTTATTTCATATTAAGCATTCGTTTGCTCATATGAAAGATCTAGCACAAATTGCTAAAGCCAATTTCATTCCCAAATTTCATTATGTCTCTAGACACGACAACAAAAATCGCAGTTTCTATAGAGATATCATCTTAGAAACAAAATCCATAAAAATTAGCCCAATCAAAAATTCTGAGGAAAGAGTCCTTTACCATTCTTTCTCTATCCTCAGGATCAGAACTATGAAGGTTTGAAAAATCCATTCTTTAAGTTTCAAAATACTTTTAGATAAAAATAATAATTATTTTGGCTGTATTGATGCATGGCATGATATTTTCTTGCATCAAAATATTGACTTTTCTCATTTTCAGCTTTTAAATTTTGATAACAATTTCAAATTTGATTTTCCAAATCGGTTCTCAAAATGGTGGTCCATTCATGGTCTTACCTTAGAACGTTTTTCAATTGATTTACAACAATGATTCAATTTTATATTTAGAGGTTTATAAGTCCTCACCAATTGAGGTTTCCTTTCCCCAAATACTTTGTTTTACAAACAAATACAAAATACATTGGATTTTGAAATGGTAATACTCGGTTGAAAATAAAATCCTCACCAGACTATATTATACTAAATGGTGGGATAAATTGAATACCCATAAAATTATTGCATCAATCAACCATGAATTTGCAAGTATCTAACTCAATATGAGACTAGCAGATCCTTTTATCCAAGCTTCATTAAAATTTGATGAGCCCATTTGACCTAGCCCCATAAATAAAACTATCCAATCCAAATTCTTCTAAACCCAAATCAAATCTTGAGTCCAAACCCTATTCAAAAAGTAAATCAAAGGCCACCAAGCCTAAACTCAAATTAGAGGAAGAATCAATTCTACTTCTCTTTTTAGAAGATAACAATGAACCAGACTCTGAATCACCTGTAGAGTCAAGTCACCAAACTAAATAAAAAATCTAAATAGATCAATCATCCAGAAAAGTTACCCCTTAGCAATTGAATGTCCTATTCAAAAGTATTGTTCCTAGAGATAATGAACATATCCGAATTAATCAGTACACAAACGGATTTACTCTTCGACAAAATGCCAATGTTAGAATAAGATCCAAGAATCAATTGATCATAATGACAACTCAGCACAATGCAACGATTATAATGATCTTCAAGAAAAGTAAACAATGGCAATAGTCACAATGAACTTTCGAGACGGTAATTATGATTTCTCGAACAAATAAAAAAAGATACAAGAATCCAAGATAACAATTATCAAGGGATCCAATGTGCACCAGTCTCAATGACATTTCAACCACAAGCAATCATAACAGAGTAATTATGAAGACACAAAGACTGAGATAATAATTATCGAGGACTCTGTACATTTTTATCTTTTTTTTTCTGTAATAATTATATTAGTTCTAAAATTATTAGGCAACTATTTATGCTTTTTACTATTATTAGTCAAGAGTAGGCAAAAGTAGAATGTTTTTACTTTTGTAGAATATAATAGTTCAGGTAAGTGATGGGTTCTCAGTGAACTCCACTTTCTTTGGCTATAAATAAGTAGCATCTCCCATTTGTAAAACATAACTCGTTTTACAACTCTTACTATTTGAGAGCTAAAACTTGTTTTTTGAAACAAAACATTCTTCTTCTACTCCTCTTTTATAAATCTTTTCTTGTTTTTCTTCAACATAAATTAGTGAGTGAGAGCACTAATTTGTTGTTGCCAATAAACTTTGTTTGTGTAAGTTTTTAATCTTACACCCTAATACCGTCTTGTAATTATAGTTTGTTAATACAGTTTTTACTGTTTATCTTCTTATCTCTTAATACTCCTTAAATTACTGTTTAATTTCACGCTTTTTGGTATCAGAGTCAAACCTGGTGGGGATAATACTATTTATTTACTATTTCTACTTAAATTTCCGCATAATCTATATTGTTTGCCACCTATTATGGTTGATTTAATTAAATATATATATATAATTTTAAAAAATGATGTATATATAAATAATTATTGATTATTTTTATAATTATCGATAAGTGAGACAAAATATCTAATTTGTAAAATTAGATAATTAAATTATTATTAGATAATAATTTGGATCAACTAAATTTGTTATTTGTGAAATAACATATAATTTAGTTGATGGGGATAACCAGATATGTTAATTTTGAATGAAATAATATCTATATATTTGTGTGATTAAAATAAATATCTAATTAACAGTAATTGCCATGTGTGAATCACTGATTGTGTATCAGAGATTAACATGAACTATTGTCATGCAACATGATGCTGCAATTGTGCACCATTATCAAGAAATATATACAAATATTACTCTGATGGCATTAATAAGATGAATGAGTTAAATCAGTTCATCAATCAGAGAATTGAGTTGAGAACACAAATCTCTAAAAGAATCATCATCGTGTTCTTTTAGAGAATAGTCTTATAAAAGACATTCTAAGTAAATCTCTAGATCTTATGTGTTGAGTACATCTAGAGATAGAAAATTATCTTCGTTATATGCTACGTGCCCACACACGTCTTAGTGCGTTGAGAATTTACTTGGAAGATCTTGGTGTGAATCTCGGAGTCTACTGATATTTGAAACAATTTCGTGGGAACATATGATTGATCGATTTTGCGAGAACGCTTGATTTTAGACTACAAGAGGTATATGATTCATAACCTTGTAAATCGTAGATTTAACTTATAAATATATAATCGATCCTCAGCGTTTGAAAGTAGTTTTCAATAATTTTTTTTGGTTATCATAGCGACGCACAATTTTGTTTTTTATTAAAAGATTCGATTTAATAATTTTTTAAACACTTTTGCTGCGCGTGTGCCGCGATCACCAACAGTGTGACCATCATGTACCACATGATGGGTAAACTAGGGTTGTATAGTCTACATGATGGGTATACTAACGTCATGTAGTCATAATGCAGTCTACACAATGGGTACTACTAGCGTCGTGTAGCCATAATGCAGTCTACACGACGTGGGCACACTGTCATCTTGTAGGATCGTGTAGACTACACGACGCCAGTGTACCTCATCGTGTAGTACAAAATTAGTACATTGACGTCTTATTTAGAGATCTACATGTGCGACAAAGTTAACCCGTCGCAGCCCAGTTGCGGGCCCAAAACATTGTTTTTCGCACTTTTGGAGGCCTGAAAGTTATTTCATTCATAAATTTGGGTACACGGGCTACACAGATGGGTGCACGAGAGTCGAGTAGCCATAATGTAGTCTACACGATGGGTACATGTGAGTCGTGTAGTCATCATGTAGTCTGCACGATGAGTATACTAACGTCGTGTAGTCTACACTATGTGTACACTAGCGTCGTGTAGCCCTCGTGTAGACTACATGATGGCTACACTTGCATTGTATAACCATTGTGTAGACTACATAATGGATGCACTAGTCTACACGATTGATACACTGCGCAGTGTACCCCCATCGTGTAGTACAAAATTAACAAATGAAGCGTGAATATGTATACATGGTTTGTGTACCCATCGTGTATGTTACATGATGACTACATGAGGCTCGTGTAGTCCTCATTTACACCACACTATCATCTTGTAGTGATTATATCTAATAAATGAACTTCAAACAACGTTCCAGAAAGAAAAAAATAAATAAATATTCTCAGAAAACTCATGAACAGGAAAAAAACCATGAAAATTCAAGCTTTTTAGAAAGAAGAAAACAAAACTTATATATATTTCAGAAAGAAGAACTAATAATCATTTGCTGTTGCATGAAGAAGGAATAAGACGAAGAAGTGGAAAAATGAAAAACAAAGAAGGAGAAATGAGGTAGGTTGTAGAGATTTGGTCGTCTTGTTTGTCTTCTTTGGCAAGAACGCATACATCGTCTTATTCGTCTTCTTGTTCAGATATGTAAAAATGGGCAAAAACCCATTTTCAGAGGGAGAGAGCAAAAGCACAGAGAAAGAGAGAAAGAGAGATGGGCAAATATTTAGATAATGTGAAGGGTAAACATATAACTCCACAAATACATTTTGAGTGAAAAGTGAGTCAGATGTCAGAGTAAGCAAAAATTAATGTAAGAGTCGAATTATGTAAAATGACTAGTCTAAAAATCTACTTGAACAAAAAAATCTTAAATTATACAATACTATTTTAATAATGTCCTATCTTTAATATTATACAATACGGATTATCAAACAAGTTTTTTTTCAGTTCAATACTATTTTAACTGTGTTGAGGACCGAGGTGATGATAACTGTCCTGCTCAGTACGGACAGCTGCAATTTAAGTGACGTTATCCATTTGGCTGAGATTCTCAACAAGAGAGAGATATTTCCAACAAAAAGTGGGTCATTCCTTATCATTTTTCTTTAATGTTATGACATAAGCTCACATGAAAGCCCAGTTTCATCAAACCCGGTTTTACCCGCGAGTTCGAAATTTTGGGAACGAGGAGGGAAGAGAAAGAGGCGCCAAAATCATACAAACCCTGAAACTTCCCAAACTTTCTAGCTTCTTCGCTTGATATCCATCTGCTCCTCAATCTCTTTCTGCGCATTCTCGCTTGATATCCATCTGCTCCTCAATCTCTTTCTGCGCATTCTCGCTTGATATCCGTGTAAAATTGCTTGTATTCTTCAAACAGAAATCTTTGACATGGTATTCACTCTATTCGAGCTACCTTCAGGTTTGTTTTTCATCTTTTTTTTCTTATATTTAATTTTTCAGATTCCGTGGTTATACAGTGGTGCTTGAGTTTTCAAAAGCCCTAGACTGTTCTTCTTTCTTCCTCATTGCTTCATCTTTTTTCTCATGCTTCTCTCGGAAAGTGGATGTTTTACGATCCCATTTTTGATTAGTTTATTGTAAATTTAATGTTTTGCAGTTTATTTAATTAGTTATAGATAGTTCTTAGCCACCAATACCACTTTATAGGAGCATTATTTGTAGCGGGATAGTGTTTAATAGCTTTCAGGGATCAAGGTCATGTTCTATTTAAGAGAGAAAACCAACGGTAATGTCGGAGAAAATTCTAATGGAGATTTTGCATCTATGTTGATTAAATTGTGAAGTTGGGTTTCGTCGAGAAATCTATCAGGAAGTGTAGGTTTTCTCGAAAAACCCACCATCTTTAAGTTTTTGTTAGCTATTTTCTTTCCAAATAAACAAGTTCATTTCAGGAGGATACTGACTTGCTTTTTCATTTGGTCGTTTCAAGTTTGTCGTTAAGATGATTTGTTTGTGTACTCAATATTCTGAGGCATGAGGTAATAAATTGGAATCCAATTGAAAAGTATTTCGCGAATATAAGGTGCAAGTTATAGTTCAATTAGTACTCTATTATTTATAATGCTGTGAATTACAGTCTCATATGATACTCAGTTCAGTGTTTACTATGTAAGTGGAAGAAGTTAGTGGGTGGATTTCGAAGCTGCTTTTGCTTGTCATCTTCATATCGTTTAAAGTCTGCTCATTATCCTTGGCATCCTTTTCATAAACTAAGAATAAAGATTTACCACATACAGAAGGATCGGAAACTGCTTCCTCTTTCGTATAGTATCTTGGTGCTAAGAGCACGAACCTGATTGTTTCTGGTGGTGATCCTGTGTAAGTCTAACAATTGATTGGAACTAGATAGGTCGAGAGCCTCAGGTGTTCATAGATTTAATAATGATGTGTTGGGCTTGGGATAGCATTTCCATTGTGATTTTAGATATGGACTACGAGATTGAATTGTTAAAGATTAAGGTGTACTATCTGTGTGGCTTTAAAACAATAACCTCTTTTTCTAAATGATGAGAGATTAGTATGAAAAGATGACGAAGTGAGTTTGATTTTTCATGTACTCATAATGGCATGAAGCTTATTGTGGCGGATTAAGTTGCATCCTTGGTTGATAAGATAAGTATGTTACGTGGTGAATTTTTCTAAGTGAATCACTGGATTGAATTCGTTGTTAAGATTGGGTACTTGGAACATCAATGGAGATGTTAGATCTTGAAAGTTCGATTTACACTGCCACACAGGTCCTCACTATAATTACCAGGAACAGCTCAAGTTTTTTCCCCTGTTAATGAGCTGTTATCAAAATATTGACTTTTCCTTTTAACTTTTCGTTCTTTTTTTCTCGTTATTAGAACCCCTTGCCACACATGGATGTCTTAATTTGAATTTTATTTTCTCGCTCTTTTTGATGCATACGCTGCACAATCATTGTATCAGCTCCTCCCTACTTAGAGAATATCAGCACTTTGGTTTCTTTAAGATGGCTTATCTCTAGATATAGGTATGCAGTTTTTTGAATTAGTATATACCTTTTCTAATTACTCACTCCGAACCTTCTGTGTAGATTATTTCTTTCTCCAGTACCATACATATGATTGTTGATCATTTACTAGTACCTCTGGTTGCCATAAGCTCCCTAGATGACTTGTATACTTGAAGGGCATTTCTGTGGTCGATCCACTAGCTGGCACCATTAAACATAGAGAGTCACAAGAGTTGGTTTAGTTAATAGCCTAGAACATTCCTCATCAGGTATCCAGCTCCACTAGGCACTAAGTTGGGTTTGCAGCGTCTAACCAGTGAACATAGACTCAAGTTCCAGAAATTGTTGATACAATGATCATAGTTCAAGTTTTGATTCAGTTTAGATTCTTAGACCTGTCAGTCTCTGATACTCCCTTGTGGCTGTTGTAGGAATAAGAATGTTGGCCAACAGCACATATTTCTATTGTCTCCCCCTCTTTCTTTAAAATTTCGATTTTTACTTGTAATTCATCTTCTCCACTTTTCGTGTTGTTTGAAGTGATCCTGACCTGCTGCTATGGTTAATCATGGGATTTCGTGGTTTAAGCCTCTTGTTTGTAGCTCCTCCAACAGAATCATTTTCCTTTTGGTTCCGTGTCAAGTTTATTGCGCTATATAATATTTTCAGCTCAGCACTGTGAGGATAGGTTGTAATTACCCTGTCTCGGGGTTTCTTCTTAATACATATTACTTATTTATCAAAAAAATTATTTCTATCTCACTTTCATGGGTTGCCGCAGGAGTCAAGAGTAATAGTTTAAGTGAAAGAAGGTAAGATGCAACTAGCTTGGAAAAATGGCTCTATTTCGAGCATGAATTGAAGCAATAATCAGAATTTCGGTTGTGTACAGACTACATCTCCCATCTCAAGGGGACTGACTTTTCTATTTGATTTTTTTATGCTGCTGGGCTAACATGTAGCTAACGAATATCATGTTATGCGAAGAATAATTAAATCTACAACAATTTGTTAGTCAATAATCTTCTTAGTCAGCAATCTTTTTCTATTACCTTGTGCTTTTACCATCTGCTTGTATCTTTTGCACCAGAAGCTCTCTATCTTCCGACTCCATTTTTTGTCTTTGCCAACTTGCTGGCTGGAAAGTGCAATCTAGCAATTAGAGGTCGCGGTGCTCGAGTTTTTTGGTCGAACCCCCTGACACAAACAAAACCTGCATACACATTTTCAAAGTTAGATTGAGTTACAATAATTTTTTAACTACTTTAGAATTAAGCACATAGTTTAGCTTGTTAAAGTATATTAAGTAAGCAACTTGATAAGACTTGTCTCTTAAAGACGTGGAGGTTGATATTAATATGGTTTCAGAACATTCCTATGGTTGGTTCTATTGATACAGCATTTCATGGTAACAGAACATGTGAATAAATATCTTGAAACATTGACTTATTTAGTTTTATGAATATTGAAGATCTATGAATTTTCAAGAAAGAGCTATTTATCGGCACGAAAGCTTCCTTGTTGGAATAAGAGAAGAATACCTGACTCTGGCTATGAGTAAACATTATGTTTTTCCTTGCTAATCCTATTCATGATGTTTTATGATAAGAACGTAATAAAATATGATGTTTTAATCACTGGTTTGTTTAAATATGCTTTTCTATGTATTCGCATATCTATTACGTGTGCACTCAAAAGTGTATGCATGTGGATTTACATGTTAGCATGCACACACATACAAACGACTCAAAGGCATTTCCCACTCTCTAATATATATATAAGCTGTGCATCTGTACACATGAGAGAAGAGAGAGAGGGAGAGGGATGGCATAAGATAATAATAATGTAACTGCAGCAAAATGTAACTCGTCTTTTTCTTTTGATGTTAGTCTTGCTTATGCAGACAATGAGGCAGCAGTCACTCTTATAACGCTTATTGTTTTTTAAGTGGATTTGTTAATTAAGAAGTTGAATGATTTATTTTTTAGAATTTTCTATGTAACAATATATGTTCTGGTTTAATGCTCAGTAAGATACATTTGCAATCCCGGACACGCATGATTACTATAAGATCTGCAGATGTTAAGGTGATTTTTAACTTTTTTTTTTTGGATAAGAAGGGTGATTTGTAACTTTAAATTAGTACTATTTATTATTTCCTGGTAATCGATCCTATATTTTCAGTCAGTATTTCAACCCTGGAGTTCTTGAATAGTTAAAGGTGTGGTACATACCTCTCCAAAAGCAGTATTGAATTCCTTCAGTTGAAAGGCCTAGATTGATAAGTTATTGGATTAGCATTTTCATCATAAACTAGGAAATGAAATGGTAGCTGATTCTTACTCTTACCCTTAAATATCGTTGATACAGAAGTTCCAAAATATACGGTTCGTCTTGGCAATTTCCATATCCATGCTCTTGGAACATCAATAGGATGGAGACTGGAATCATGATCTGCGAATACCTGCAAGGTAGTGAACTCTATTATAAGTGTTTCTTCTTGGAATAAATGATTCTGATTCTCACTGATATGAGCTTAATGATTATGGTAATAGTCTTGTCATGTAGACATTGGCTGCAGGAAGAGCGAGTCATCCCTTTTACTGAGGGATGGTACTGTAGTTAAATGGCAATTAGATACAAAGACTGAAGTGCTCAGAAGTATAACTTACCTCGTTGACTTGAAAGTATGTACCATTGAGAGGAAAGCTTCCTCTCATTGCAGTCCTACATGGTATCTGTTCATTCATAATATAAACTTATTATATTTACTCATACCATTTTCAGGGCTTTTAATAATAATTTATAATAATCGTCAAAAAAGAAAAAAATCTGTAGAAACAGAACAGTGCATATTCATCATAGTGAAATATAATTTTATTTGTTCATAATCGATTTACCAGAATTGTTCCTCTAACTGTTTGTGTATTGGCTTCTCTTATGCTATTGCATGAAAAACAAGTCTTCTCATTGCAGAGTCTGTTAGGGTCTTGGGATCCACAACTTATTTCTGGTGGTTGAATTGAGTCTGCTGTTTCACCTGGTGGTTGGAAAACAAGGTGTAAATTGTTGGCAAATATGAAGATAGGAACTGTAAATCATCACAGAAAATGCTTTCAATTGCATTATGAATTTTGGCCACATTGATAAATGATAAATTACGTCATATGGATTGCATTTGTATTTGCATTCCATCTAGACTTTTCATTTACTTTCTTTCAAGAGTGTTTATCTACCAGTATGGAATTTCACTTTCTTACCTGGTGTCCATATAGCTAGAAGATATGGGCTCGGATCATCAGGTTCTCGTCTGTCCATCTGTAAATTTAAAAAACGACCAATTATTAGATGTAGTTTGCTTGGTGTCTTATTCTAGAATTTGGAGAATTTACTAACCCCTTCCAATAGAGGATGTGAATCAGGAAGTTCATAACTGCACCAAAGTAGAATGAGAGATGTTAGATTGTCTTTTACCCTTGTTTGCAACAGGTTGAGTCATAATGTTTAGTTGGAAGCTGCAGTTGCAAGAGCTTTCCATTGTGGAATGCAGCAACACCCCAGAGATGGATTTAACTAGACTCAACTATCTAAAGCTTTGGTCAAACAATTGGTTCAAAAGAATTAGTAGTAGGCACATTTCGTTGTTTTTATACAGTACTCTGTTATGTGAGTTGTGGTTTTAAAGAGATGGACTTACACTTGATGCTCCGTGCGTAGTCTGCTCACATTCTTCAGTTTTGGTGTTGGGATTGAAGCAGCTTGGGTATTCAGGGCAACCAAAGCCTTGGACATATCACCTTCTGGGATATAGTTCTGTAAAGTTGTTTTGAACTCTTCCATACTGAGTTTGATGGTTGGAATTTCGTCAGGATCCTCATAGAATGAGTCCTCAATGTCACTTTCAGATATCTCCGTGTATTCTTGCTCTGGTGTTGCTGGTACTTCAATTATTGGTTCACATTTTCCTGCTTCTGAGTCTGTTTCTGTGGGCGACGGTGACCTTTTTCCAGATGAAGGAAGTTGTAAGGGAGTGATGGCAACTGGAAAGAGTCTCTCTGTCGGAATGGGACTAGCTGAAGTCACAATGCCCTTCTCTTCAGGCCCTGGCAGGGCAAGCCTTGCGCTGTACAAGTATGATTCATTTTCAGATGCAATATGAACAACATTCAACTTCCGCAGATGAAGATGGATAATTATGGGAAGGACCCACCTTCAATAACATATATTACCTCCTTTGCTAGTTTTTTTAACTCTAAATAGTTTTACTTGTTAAGTAGAGTCCTAATGCTTCTTGTGCAATCATGTCAGAACTAGATAGTCACATGCCTATAGAACTTGGAGCAAGTGGCTTGTCATTCTTTTCATGTAAATTTATTAGATTACTCGTTGAAATGTCAACTCAAGATGAGGTCCTTTCGTGTTCTTATGTATTCCTCGGTCAATGTAATTTTCCTCTGTTTTGGTACTGGGTTTTCACAGATTCATCTGAGTTCCATTACCTAGTAATCTAAATACTTTATGACCTAACAATTGTTAATTGTTCACCCTTCAGTTTCTTGACACCAGAAATTTTAAACTGTTGAGACTTTTCTTACTATGTATATCTGTTTGCATATGATGATAGTACATGCAGTAACTATATAAAAATTGGCATAGCAACCTTGCAAAAGCACTGGCGAAGTGTCTACACTCTCCTCTCATTGGACATGCATTGCAATTTGGTTTATTCTTTGTGCAGAAAACCTGCAAGATGTGAAGTGGATTATTTCTCTTCTTACATTTTATTACAGCAGGATATAAGAAAATGATGACTTACCTTGCCAAACGTGATTAACTGGTAATGGAGCTCATACCTGTATTCAAGTAACTAGTCAGTAATTTTCTTATATTTGTGAATACCATAAGCTTCTAGTAACAAATGCGCTTTAAGGGGATATGACATTACAATGTCCGTTGATCAAGTTTGCATAATCTTGGCCAAAGGTATTTTTGAATAGACTCCAACACTGGGTACCTAAAATGGACTGAGATTAGCATCTTTGAGCATAAATTGTTTTCTTAATTGATATAGTTTCTAATACTTACAGTTCTAGGAGGTGTAACTGAAGAGATTCAGGTAGCGGTTGGAGAGGGACCCATCCTAGCCGAACTGCTATCCTTCCGACATTTGTATCAACCTATATATCGAAGGAAGCACAACTGTCAGAGTTTTCCAACCTTGTAATAAATATAAGTGATTGGTGATTTTTATAGAAAGCTTACAGGAAAAGCAAGATGATGAAGTGTTAAAAGCCGCACACACTCCACACTTTTCAGTCCTAATCCTCTCATGCTTAGTAGATAATCTCTGCAGCAGAAGTATTTACAGAATAAGTTCAGCTTTTTCTAATTTTATTATATGCCCTTTTAGGCTCTGAGGTGGTTGTGCAATATTCTGGAAGGAACTTCCATTTGGAATGTCTTACTTTGCTTTGTCTGGTGGAACATCTCTTAACCATTCAAGATCAATGCTTCCATGTTCTTCAACTAGCCTGTTTAGGAATCCCTGCAATTTTATGCCACCATTATATATGATAGATTTAATGACATTAGAGCTGTTCTTAAGAAATAAGCACGATTAATAGTATGTGTACCTTGATTCTTTCCGCTAACAGGTTGTTCATGCCTCGTTCTTTAATAGCATTAGAAATCTCATGAACATCAGCAAGTCTAACTGCTTCATAGTCCAATGAATCCATTGCATCCTTGCTTCTTTCTTTTTCTCTGCCATTGGCCTCAACCTGCTTTCTTAAACTGTCCCAATCGACTACATTGTTTTTCTCACTCTCAGCCTTCTTTTGTTTCAGTTTGGAAATACTGGTATTTGTCTTCTCATTTGCCTGAGAAGAAGGAGCCTGCTCTTTTGAATTTGGTCCAGCCAATTTATCTGCTAACTGCATCTGATTATTCCCTCGAGGTATTCTCTCGACATCAACAAATATTCTTTCTATTTGCTTAGGTGCATGGACATATTGCACTGTATCAGTTTGTCCTTTGCCCAGTTCTTCACCAAATATGGAATGTCCTAGAGAAGATGTCCTTTCAGCTTGGAAGTTCTGGTTCCTCTCATGTCCATTTGTGGGTGGAGGTTTAATACCTGTACCATTGGAACTGGATTGAAAATCAACATTTATCATGTGCTCTGCGTTCTTGCTCAATGATTCATTTAGGTGCATTTCTGCTGTTTCTTGAGACCTTGGTAGTTCATTTTGTTTTGACTTGGTTTTATCAACAATACCAAATATCTCCCCAGACCATAAATTTTGGCAAGTAAAGTCCTCTGTGGTAGTGAACGCAGAAGCAATTGCAGGCCAAGAGGACGTGCTTTCTTCACTAAATGCTTCACCACCCTCTACTTCCTGTATTCCAGAGTCTGGCGCTATATTCAAGTTATAACTGTTTGAAGGAGCAACCAGTACTTGCATTTGGAGGCTGTCAGTATCAAGTGAAGTATATTGAAATGGCCCATTGAGATCATCAATCTTATCCATTCCTGACTTTGGTGACCCTTGTTCTGTATCTTTTAATTGCCAAGCTTCGTGCTCTGACGTTTCATTCGAAGCTGAACCATTTAAAATATTGAAAAACTCCTGGAAAAATGTGGTTTTCTCCACCTGTAGGGTTTGGACATGATTTTTCATGGTGGAGTACCCTGTAGGAAACTCTTCAGCTTCTGAGTTGGAGCCAGAAGAGGATCTTACTCCAATACATTGTGTGATTGAGGAATCAAATGAATCTTGTGAGGATATAACTTCTTCCTCCACACTATGGTTTTGTGGCTCTACTAATCTCTTCCCTATCCCTGAGGTTGGATTGTGTCTTTGATAATTTATTGAATTAATAGTCATTGTCAACCTTGGCTCGACTGGTCCTTGAAACCATTGGATGGTTTCCTCTGAAATTGGTGTGCAAATTTCTGGTTCTTTAATCAATACATTGGTCACAGCCTCATCACTTCTCTTGCCAGTTGATTTTTGAGGAAATCGTGCTGCTAGAGACATGAAGGCCGAGCTGCAAAGAGATACAAAGACATCAAAAGTGTTGTCCATGGACGAATAGGAAATTTTAACTGAGTTTCAGCTGAAATCTCAAAGCTACCTGGAAAGATGGTCTGAAACGTTTTGGGTAAGAAAAACACCGATAACTGAGTCAACCACTGATCCTTTCCATCGTGAGAAGCGCCTATCTCCTGCAAACAGTATAATTATATTTGTGTTGATATGCAAATTACACACAGAAGATTGGCCACCACAGAACACAGAACTTTTTCCAATATTTTTGTTTTCTCTAAATTACTTTTGTATATCAAACATCTGTTATCGTTTCCATTCAAATTTTAGAAAATATCACAGATTCAATTTTTTCTACTTATTTATTAAAAAAAGTATTTTTGTCTTGAGTATGGAGCTTTTCTGGCTATTTGTGAGATACTGTAAATAGAAATTGCTTTGGAGGAAGATAGAGACTCTACCTTGTACAAGATGCATTCTTGCAATAAATGAATCAGCTCGTCCACGAAAAACATTTCGTTCCTCTTCCCACCATTTCTCCTTTTCCCTATCAGTTCCTCCATGGCCTTCACTTCCTTCCTTACCCATTAACAAGTTCCAAATTCTCTCTGTATCTGGGTCAAGGTCCACTTTTGGCCTCGGCTTGCGTTTCTTTATGAAAGCAGAACCCACAGATGGAACTATTGCACCACCACCTTTGTATGGGACAATTGCATTTTGCTCTTGCCCTACCATTTGACCTGTCTTCTCATTTAGATCGAGACTCTTCAATCGCCATATGATATCATCTATAGGTGAACCTGTATCATTACCAAACACTGTTATCAGTACAGACTTTACCAGATGAGTCGTTTGACATGTTACATTTATACATGTTTCTGCAATAAAAAAGTACCTTTAGTTTGTCCGATGGATTGCTGATACCTGTACATGGCATACTCGTCTTGCATTCTGTTTGATGAAGAAAACTTGGATGATTTAAGACTGGTCGCTTCCTTTTTCAAAATGCTTACATCATAAGCCTTGTGGGTTTGCACAATCCCCTGTGTTGGGACATTGGTGAGAGGGGATGGTGGATGCAAGTTATGCTTGTCAACTTGGGTCGACACATTAGTCCTCTCCTTCCTTTGTGCACGTGGTTGCAGCTCAGGTAAGAATTGTTGCTGCGGTAAATTATACCCAGAAGCTATGAGGTGAATATTCTGGTCACCGGTAAAATTTCTGACCTCATAATATCGTCTTTTTTTGCTTCCATTGCCTTCTGCTTGATGATTCACTAGTGCCTGCTTTATTTCTGAAGTACATCCACTTAAAGTAACCGTTGTTGCACTTTTTGTATCATCTTTTTCTGAAACACCATTTGCTGTCACACAAGAAGAAATACCACGAACATTTGCATAGACTCCTCTGTTCTCATATTTCTTTTTCTTATTAATATCTGAAGAAATTCCGCCAAAGTTGCTTCCATTTTGTTGATAATGACCCGCTTGAAGAATTTCTTGGTACAACAATAAAGATGCTGCTCCATCTTCTCGACCGGTATGCGTATGTTCAATTGCAAATGGGTATGCTCTCTTTGATCCCCTTTCTTCACTGGAGGACTGAGGTGGTGGTACCAGAGGTTGAATACTATTTGAATTCAGGTCCCTTGGCTTTCCACAATCATTAATTCTCTTTGCTTGATTAACCAATTTCCACCTTGATTCTGCCAGGATGTGTTGCTGTGTGGGTGTGTACCCATGTTTGCTTCTGTCTTGGCAAGGATCAGTATTTCCCTTGTTTAAAATTCTTCCAGCGTGGAAACTGTCAACTTGTTGGTCCATTGATGTAGTGAGGTGTAAAGGATTTACAAATCCTTTACTTTTTGGCTGTGAAATGTAGCCATTCTGCAAATGATCCACAACACTAGAGCTACTTTGAGGTCCTGTTGGTGACTTTTCTACCATTAAGCCATTCTGTTGGCCAATCTGAACATTTGAACTTGTACTACAAACACCATTTCTTCCTGTGTACAATTCTGTTACTTGAAAATCTGAAATGAACTCACGGGATCTTCTATTCCTCTCCTGTGTCTCCCCTTGATCTTGGGTCCTGCACTCGCCTTTATCTCCAGTCTTTTCCATGTCAAAATTTAAAGCTCTCCTGCATGATTTTGCTGCAGTTTTGGCAATTGAGACTTTACTCTCTTGAACATCTGCTGCTGGAGTTGCTGCTTCTTTAAGGCCTTTCCTCCTTACATATTTCCTCTTCCCCAATGGCTTTTCCTTGGCAGGTCCTGTAGTTGCAGGCTTTGATGTCTTTCTAGGCTTCCTTTCTCTGATTACCTTGGGCCTGTGTTTTCTTCTTTTTGGTGTCTTCTGCTGTGGGGTCTTGTTTAGATCGATTCCTTCATCGCTTACCTTTTCAAGATCTTCTGATATCTTGTATGGTGTAGAAATAGCTGCAGATAATGACTCCACTATATTCTGTAAGAGTCCATCACATTGTTGCTGAGTTTCTTCTATTCCACTTGTTATAATATGCTGCTTTTCCATTTCAAGACTTGATCGTTCGTTTGTTGGAAAATTTAGCAGTGAGGAAATCTGATTGCTCCCCATCTTGGCCTGTTGTGGTGTTATTGACGCTACAGGGACCAAGTTTGCAATGTTTGACATATTGTTTGCCTCTACTCTCTGCACTGAGTTCAGATCATAAGTAGGTCGAGAAGGCATGGGGTATCCATCTGCAAAACGTCAGGTTACTTTTAGTTGTTACTAAATAAATAAAGTGCATTAAATTTAATTTGAGAGTTGAGTCATACGAAATCATATGGAAATGGTTGTTTTTCTATTATGGTTTTGTATAAGTATGTTTTGTTATGCTACTCATTTCTGAGGCATGACAAAAAAGCCCTTGTTGAATACTGAATGAAAATAATGTTAGCGTGTGTGTGGGTTGGGGGAGGGGGGGGGGGTGATTACAGAAAATATTTTGTAATTTTCAAGTTCAAATTTTTTATCCAGAAACTCGATTCTTATTGACATGAATTTACTAGATGAATCCAATATTACTTGCTTTGTTTGCTTTCGAATTTGATTTATGCACATGAACACAAACTGAAATGTTCTCTTCTTTTCTTCATGATATGGGTGAAATAGATGAATTACTTACACTGGTTTCTATGGTTGAGGTAGCTGCTGTTGGTAGATGAGATTGAACCCGAACTGTGGTCTCTGTTTCCCAGCATCATATTATTGCCCATGTAAGAACCTACTTCATTACTCTCAATTTGGCGATGTTGAATCCTTGTTTCAAATGGCATATTTTCTGTGCCGCTTATCGGGTTTGAGCAGGAATGCTGATTAACCAGCAAATTTTCGAACTCTATGAAGTTGGGAGAATGTGGATTTGGAACCAAAGGTCTATTTGCTGCCATAATTATACTTCTGTTAAGCGTCCGGTTTGTAGATGAGACAAAATCCATATTTCCGAGGAAAAGCTTCTCTAACGGCTGGTTCCAATCTGTGCTATCGCTTTGTAACAAGGTGTGAATGCCAGAGCCTGCAATGTAATTGATCATTTGGTTTTTCTCAGGAATACTACCCGCCCTACTGCTACAACCCATTTGAGCCATCACATTGGAATTGTGAAGCTCTGCATTGTAATTCTGCACCTCTTGTAAGAACCCATTTGAAGTTCCAGCCATCTCTTGCCAGTTTTCTCCCCCGAATTGGTATCCTGGGTTGGATCTTGTCGGAATGAACTTTTCTGGGGTTGATGGTACCCAAGAACCCATGAAGGGAAATTCATTGTCTTGAGGACTTGACAACCCCCTTCCAATGTTCATCCTATTTTGCCCTTTTGTTTTCTCGGACTCTCTCTTTGACTTCTTCTCTATATATCCGTTCCTGACTCAAGCATATCCAGCATTTGGATTTCGAAATGAATCGCTAATATTCCATTGATTGAAGAATCCCTTATATTTGATCCCAACCAGCCAAACCCACCAACCACAAATTTAACCTATCACTCCATCAATTAAACAACAAAAGTCAAATTAAAAGAAATAAAAGGAAAAAAATCCTTTCATAAAGAGAAAAACTTCCAATTTTTGCAATAAATGCTAAGAAAATAAATTTCCAATTTCCAGATTCTACTTAATTACTACTTAATTACTGAGAAAGTTGAGACAGCTATACCATTGTTTTATAGAAAGAGTTAATAAAGATCAAATATCTAAGGAAGCTAGCTGTTGAACAGAAATTTCTAGGTGGTGTTTGCTAATATTTTTTTTAATTTGCAAAAGGAATACTAATCAAAACATTTCTTTTAACAGGTAGATTAGAAAAGAATACCATCTCAGCCACCACTTTGTGAAATGCTGTAATGTGATTCCTCAAACCCTCCAAATCTAGCTGCCACTGATAGGCTGTCGGTGCCGCTCAGCTCCTGCCAGGCGGTGCTCTTAGCTGCACTAATTCCAGCCTGGTGTATTGCTGGAAAATTAAGTGGTCTGCATGTGGTTGAGTTGGGTAATGCAATTTTCCTGGTGATCAAGGGGGTAATTTCAAATTTTCCGAGAAAATGTAAGTGAGAGATTCAATAGGATCCGAGCAACAGTTCAATTATTTATGAGAAACTTTTCAGTAGATTAGTCATCAAATTATAATTGCTTCGATCAGTGTGGGTTGGTGATGAAGTGAGGTAATAATGGGTCAGAATCATCTTCCTAATTGACCCTAATTTCTCCAATTTCAAACAAAAAAAATGTGATTTTCCCAGAAAATCAGAGAACTTTCTCGGACCCCAAACAACCCCCAAGTCTTAACCCAGTATCCGAAACACACCGGAGCTCTTAAATGTGAGATTGGGGAATTGAATTCATCTTAAACAGCTAAGGTGTGAAATAAATTGACAACAAATTCATCAAATCTTCCTCTGATATGGAAGAAATTTCAACAATTAATATTCCTTTTCGGGTAAATATGAATGAATTAAAAGTGAAATAACATAAAATGGAATTAAACCATTAAATTGCAGCTTAAAGCTCACCGATCTGGCAGTGAGGAAGGTATCCTGAAATGGGTTTCTCAGGAAGCGAGTCAATGCCGGAAAAACTCAGTCTTCATGGTAAATGAGAAGAGAGAGAAGAGAGAAGAAATGACAGAAAGTAGAGAGAGAGAGAAGAAAAAAAAAAGAACCAAACAGATAAAGTTATTATGAATTAAATATAATAATTAAAATCCTACTTGTATTTATAAGTTGAACATACACATTTTAGAGAGAGAAAATAGAGTTTTTCTTAAACTAGAGACTAGAGAGAGAGTTCAAATCAATGACTTTCTTTCATATATAACTCAGAATCATATCAGGTTTTGTTGCCTCGAAGTCAGGGAATGTGACTTTGTCCCTCCTCACCTATTTCTGTTAGTGATTAACGTTCGATTCTTTAACAATTTAATATTTTACAGTATTCCTTCTGTCCCAATTTTAATCCGGTTGTTGATGATATTATTAATTTATAATTATTATATTATTTTTATTTTAAATTGATTTTCATATTCTTTTAATTGTTGACGTGATCTATTATTATTATTATTTTAATTTATATTATATAAAAAAATTGAATAATTAAAAAATTATAAATATTTTACTATTTAAGTTTTCCTAGTACAATTGTTATGTTATTAGTTTACCGCAAAAATTAATGGGACTTTATGATTTCTTTTGCTAAATTTAGAAAAAAAAAATTATGTTGTTAGAATAGAATGTCATAATCGCGTATCTGTGCTTATAGCACAGCCATTATGATTTCTTGATTTCTAATGCAAATAGCGTTAAAGTTAGATTTAGATTCCCCTCATTGGATCACATAATGTTAATATGAGTTAACTTAGATTTTAACAGTTTAGATTAATATGAAGTACAAAAAAATTAGAGGTGCTTTTCATTGTTTTAAAATCTTATCCGAGTTCTACCGTCATATTCTATAAGATCTCTCATGTTTTTCAGAATATGAGATGAAATGATCAACTAAAAGTGATGTACGCTCTATAATTTGCACGATGTAGCTCAATAATCTCCTAAAAATACTGATTGACGGAGTTCTTGTCTTGAAAAAATTTAAAGTAATATAATGTCTTTAATTTAAAAATATCACGACTAAGTAATGCTATTATAACTTTGACATCATAAATTTTAAGATTCACACATAATTTAAAAGATGACATTGTGTTTTTCTTTATAAAATAAAAATGACGTGAAACTTGATGCTGGATTAATTGAAATTACAATAATAGATCACTCCTTACCTACGTTTAATTTAGGGTCTGTTTGTTAGTGTTTATGAATAGAAGCGTTTTTATACGTTGAAATAATATTATTTTAGACCATGATTATGTCATATAGCTTATCACTTATATATATTTTTAAGCATGTTCATGCTCATGAAGAAATATTTTAGGAAACACAACATAATGAAATATTTTAGGAAACACAACATAATATTCTTATAAAAGTGTTTACCAAAATATATTTCAAACAACAACGTTTGTCAAATACATGTAATTTGAAGTAATATTTTTTAATAAATTAAAATACTCTTAATATTTATCAAAAATATAAATTGAAATGTGTTCCTATATCCACGTAAAGTTCTATTGTTAGGGTGAGAATCAACTATGATGAAAAGAAATGTGGATGGTTAATTAACGCTTAAATCAATTTTAAACGAGTCAACTCAAAAAATCTTCAAAAGATATGTGTAATGGATCCAAACTGGCAAAATGTTGATCGTCTATGAAATAGACGACCTAGATCTGCTTAGCAACTCTCGTTAATATAAAATGAATAGGAGCCAGATCACTATAGTTAAAACTAATTTGACAATTTTTTTACCAGTAATTACCATGATGTATAATTAAATTTAAATTTGTCAAGAAAAAATTAGAATACTCTTATTGGGTACTTTTAATTAACTCTATTATTGTTTATTAGTTGCTTACTATCTCTTGAGTTTTATATCTCAGGATATAATATATTTGTATGAAAACTAATTTATGAACATTTTCCTTACTAGATAAAAGTTATTTGATGATTTTACATTGTCTCGGATCTAATAGCTTGAAATACGATTTACGAGTAATGAATTAAAAATGATAAAAGGTAATTTAATTTTTTATTCAATTGTTTTATAATAATTACAAAAAATTTATGTTCATACAAAAAAAATTGTATCAAAACTTAATGGGTGCTCCTTGGCAAAATTGGAGTGCTCAAATAACTTTAGTTAATAAATAAATTTTGATGGCCAATCAGTAACATTTCTTGTCCGTCTCCCAACGTACAATGAAGTTTACAAGAGAGATTATAATAATCTCTTATTTAATTTGGGGTTAAAAACAGTCAAATTAAAAAAATAAAATAAAGGAGAGTATTTTATGTCTTGAATTTTGTTAAAGTTAATTAATGGGCCGTCAATGCGTGACCTAACCGTGATTCGACCAAAAAAACTACTAGCGCGTGTAGTTTGAGGGCGGAAAACTTTCTCTTTATATATTATTTTTAATTATACTTATACACAAATCATTAAATAGTTAAATATTTACTCAAAAAGTGTCTTAAGTAAATAACATGAATATTATTAGTATGTATTAATATTTACCAAAGTCAAATTATTAGCGAATTGGATTGGATCACCGCGGTAGCAACGGATGTACATCATATATGTAAAAGGGAACATCGTTTTAACATATAATAAAGAAATATCGTGTTAAGCATCACTATCATTACATACGACAACATAAAATTTGCCTCTTATGTTTATGCACGATAAATAAAAAAAGTATGCAAAAGAATAAATGATAAATTGCACATGTCATATTTTCGGTGTTATTTATTGAGGTTACTCTCACTCCACGTGTATGTGTAGGCTTTTTAAGGTTATTAGGTCGTCTTGTTCCTATCAATTATCTTTTTTTTAATACAAGAGTGTGATGTTATGAAAAATTATCAGTATTTTGAGCTCAAGTTACATCAGCATTATTGTGTACGAAAATGAGTTTCTTGTACTAAAAATGCCAATAATTAAAATTATGATGGCCCCATAGATATAAAGATTTCATGTCAATATTAAAAAAAATTATCAAATAATAAATACGGAAATGAAAAGTAATTAAAGAAATATTGCACCCAACAAATCTATCACTAAAACTTAAACCATCATTTTTTAAATCCAAAAGAAAATCATTTCTCATAGTTGAATAAAAAATTTAAGATAAATAAAATAAGAATATTTTATGACGTCTCTATCAAACAAGTCATCACTACATTAATATAACTCTCTTTGTCCTAGTACTTGCAAAAAGTTATGATCTACTTTTCCAAAAATCATTAATAAGTCAATGGAACAATCATATTGTAAAGAAAAGAATAATATTTGACTCTGGATCAACGAAAAAGAATCAATTTCTTAAACAATAAGATTCTCTCACTAATTATAATGATTCTATTATTTTAATTAAATTCAGAATTTAGATGATATTCGAAATATCATCAATTTATCAAATTAAAATCAAAAGTCATACTTGTGTGAGATCAACAAATATATTTTCTTAATGGTCAGATTATATTTTCTTATTGGTTAAGTAATATTTTGTAATGAATATTGATCTTCTAAAGTAAACAAATTGATTTTTTATTGGATGCTTGGGCTTAAATTGTTGAACTGAGCCAATTCATTTGCACAAAACTTATGGCTCAAAATTAAATTAAATTTTGTGTGACAATTTTTTTTTATTGAATTTGGCCCTTAGCTAAGTTGAAGGTAGATTATTGCAATTTTATTTACTCCACGTTCTTCCATCTCATTAAACAAATAAAAACTAAAAATAACAATGTTTTGTTTTAATTAGAAATTTTAATTTTTTTTCAACCCTAATATCGTAACAAGAGGTGATGTTAAGCAATTCTAAATCATTCATTCAGATTCACGTCTCAAATCTAAGAAGTGTCACATTACATTTTTCTGTACAGACAATAATTGTTGAATAAAAATTTAAAATTTAGATTTTCACTTGTGCAAAAGTATGGTTATCTGTTAGACTACGTCTGAAATCATAAATATTAAATTTAAGTGTTACTACTCTATAATTTTATAATTTTAATAACATACATTTATCGATGTCAATATCATTCATGGGTTGGGTGCATGCGGGTACCCAACCCTAACGGATAGGGTTGGATGTTTTGAAGTGAGTTTGGATAATGTATGCATATACAAACGTGTAGATATCAGCAACGTGTGGGATTGTGATTATCTATCACATTGTCATTTTACCCTACCCTATCTATTATTTATTTATTTATTATGCCATTATATACTAATAAAATTTAAACTAAAAATACTTTAATTACCTAACAGGCAACCCTGTATCACCCACCATGAACCACCTAAAACTCTAATTCGGCCACTCTCCTAAGTTCCACCGTCTCAATTTCATATGAAACATTGTTATAAAATTATTATAGTAAGAATTTGATATGAATATATATAATAATTGTGCTTTACTTGATTGTATACATTTTTGTTTTATTTAGAATTTTTAATTTTATTGAAAAAAATGATTTGATATTTTTGAAATTTTTTACCAATACACATTGCGGGTAGGAGAAACTGACGAGGTATCTGTAGATGATTTTTTTCTGGTATGGGGAACCCTTTATGAACTAATAATCAAAATAATAATTTAGAGATAGAATGATGGAATAAAGACACCATCATTTACGTGGAAAACCCTTAAATGAAAAAAAAATCATCGGAAAATTGTTGATATTCACTGGTGTAAAGGATTTTATATAGTTTGTCGATAGGAAAAGAGGAAAAAGGCAATACCCTTCGTTGCTTGGGTTCCCTCCCTTGCCCATTTTCTATGAGCCTGTACTTATATGCCTTACACTAATAATAATAATAATAATAATAATAATAATAATAATAATAATAATAATAATAATAATAATAATAATAATAAAGATAATAATAATAATAATAAAGATAAAAGGGGATGATCACCCCCTATTTTTTTGGCTGATGGGATCTTCTCAGGTTTGGGATCTCATGCTCAGTTTATTCCTTTCAGCAGTTTTGTTCTCAACAACTCAATTAGTCATAACCACTTAATGGTTTCTCGTAGTTCGAGCCAATCAATCACAACCACTTGAATGTCAGTCTGAACCCTCATTTATGTTCTGATGTTCTGTCTTGTCCAGGAGGTAATGATCTCTCATTCTTGAGATGTCCGTTCCCATTCTTGAAGTGAAGATCTCTCATTCTCGATATGCTAGTTCCCATTCTAGAGGCGATGATCTCTCATTCTGGGAGTGATGGTCCCCCCGTTCTAGAAGTAATAGTCACCCGTTCTAGAAGCAACTGTCATCCGTTCCAGAAGTGATTGTCCCCCTAGTCCAACATTCTTCCCCGTTCTAACGAGGTCTGCCGCTTCAACGTTCTTTCTGTACACGTGTCTCAGGTGATTTTTTCCTTGTTCATTTGCCCTCCATTACACTCAATAAGTTTCACTATTGAGGTGTAATAGTTTGTCCTTTCTTATTATGTTGTTGCATTCTTCTATTCTTGTTCTCCCTTTTAAGAAGATGATGCCTACAGATATCAATCTTCATGGACTTAAGTCTTTTATAAGCTCAGGGATCCCGAAAGGAAATGGGCCTTTAATCTTAAAAAGCACAAGTCCATGAAGATTTGTTGTCTACGGAGGGTGTTTTCTAAAGAAAATTGGAAACGGGCTCTAAGTTCAAGTCCATAAAGATTTGTTGTCTACGGATGACTTTTTCTAAAAAAAATTAGAAACGAGACCCTGAGCTTAAAAAACTCAAGTCCATGAAGATTTTGGTATCTACGGATGATATTTTCTAAAAGAAATTGGAAATGGGCTCTTGAGCTTAAAAAACTCAAGTCCATGAAGATTTGTTTGTCTATGAACGACGTTTTCTAAAGAAAATTGGAAACGGGCCCCTAAGCTTAAAAATCTCAAGTCCATGAAGATTTGTTGTCTACAGACGACGTTTTCTAAAGAAAATTGGAAACGGGCCCCTGAGCTTAAAAAGCTCAAATCCATGAAGATTTGTTGTCTACGGACGTCGCTAAAGAAAATTGAAAACGGGCCCCTGAGCTTAAAAAACTCAAGTCCATGAAGATTTGTTGTCTACGGATGACGTTTTCTAAAGAAAAATGAAAACAGATCCTTGAGATTATAAAAGACTTAAGTCCACGAAGGCTGGTATCTGCAGGCATCATCTTCTTAAAAGGAAGAACGTGAATAGAAGAATGTAACGACAGAATAAGAAATGACAAACTATTACACCTCAATAAGTGAAACTAATTGAGTGTAACGAGGGCCAAATGAACAGGAAAAAAAATCACCCAAGACACGTGTATAGAAAGAACGCTGAAGCAGGAGACCTCGTTAGAACGAGGAAGAATGCTGGAACGGAGGGGGGCAATCGCTTCTGGAACGGATATCATCGCCTCCAGAATGAGAATTGACATTTCGAGAATGGGAGATCAAATCTTCTAGAACGGGAACCGACATATTGAGAACATGAGATCATTCATTACCTCCTGGACATGACAAAATATCGGAACATAAATGAGGGTTCAGCTGACATTCAAGTAGTTGTGATTGATTGGCCCGAACCACGAGGAACTGCCAAGTGACTATGACTAATTGAGTTGTGAGGACAAACCAGCTGAAAGGAATAAACTGAGCATGGGAGCCCAGACCTGAGAAGATCCCATCAGCCGAAAACATAGGGGATGTGATCATCCCCTTTCATCTTTATTATTATTATTGTTGTAAGGCCTATAAGTACATGCTCATATAAAAAGGGAAAGGGTGGGAACCGAAGCAACGAATGTCATTGCCTTTTCCCTCTTCTCCTATAGACAAACTATGTAAAATTCTTTACACCAATGAATATCAATAATCTTCCCGTGATTTTTCTTCTCTTTAAAGGTTTTCCACGTAAATGATGGTGTATTTCTTCTCTCATTCTATCTCTAAATTATTATCTTTATTATTCGTTCGTAAAAGGGTTCCCCATATAAAAAAAATTCTTTATATTTGGTGCTCTTGTTGAGAGTGAGAGAAAGACTCGAAAAAATCCCTCCCAAATTTCAAAAACCAAATCAAATGCCCCCTCAACAATAAAAGTGAGAACAAAAACAGCAATGGGTTGGAAGCAGAGATTGGAATGACAACAAGTACAAAACTAGAAACGAAACCAGAAAATGGTAAATCGTTCTTTGCTTATTCGATTTACTTATTTCTTTTTCATCATTATCAACTTAAAAAAAGGGGAGGAGAACTTATTTAACTCGTGATAAACAAAGTTTTGAGTTTTACTTCTAATTGGATTTAAAGTTTTGAGTTAAAATGACTTGAGAATGGAAAGCGTCTCAAGAAGGAGAAAGTCTTAAGAACGAGAAAGTCTCAAGAACAGGAAAGACTCGAGAACGAGAAAGTCTCAAGAACGGGAAAGACTCAAGAATGAGAAAGTCTCAAGAACGGAAAAGTCTCAAGAACGAGAAAGTCTCCAGAACGAGAAAGTTTCAAGAATGAGAAAGTCTCAAGAACAAGAAAGTCTCAAGAACGGGAAAGTCTCAAGAACGAGAAAGTCTCAAGAACGAGAAAGTCTCAAGAAGGAGAAAATATTAAGAAGGGGAAAGTCCTGAGAATGAGAAAGTACTGAGAATGGGAACGGGATTAGCTTGACAATAGGAAAGTTCTGAGAACGGGAACAAAAATAACTTGGCAACAGGAAAGTCCTGAGAATGGGAAAGTCCTGAGAACGGGAAGTCTTGCAAAATGGGATTGGAGTTTGTTTGGATTTAAAGTTTTGAGTTAAAATGACTTGAGAATGGAAAGCGTCTCAAGAAGGAGAAAGTCTTAAGAATGAGAAAGTCTCAAGAACGGGAAAGTCTCAAGAGCGAGAAAGTCTCAAGAATGAAAAAGTCTGAAGAATGGGAAAGTCTCAAGAATGAGAAAGTCTCAAGAACGGGAAAGTATCAAGAAGGGGAAAGTCCTGAGAACGAGAAAGTACTGAGAATGGGAACGAGATTAACTTGGAAACAGGAAAGTTTTGAGAACGGGAACAGAATTAGCTTGGCAATAGGATAGACCTAAGAACGGGAAAGGAATTGGCTTGGCAACAAGAAAGTTATGAAAATGGGAGAAGTCCTGAAAATGGGAATGGAGTTAGCTTGGCAACATGAATGTTCTAAAAATGGGAAAGTTTGGAGAACGGAAAAGGAAACGGCTTTCGAACGAGAAAGTTTTCAGAACATGAAAGAAAAGAAGTTAAGAAAAGAACTTCAGAACATAAAAGAAAAGAAGTTGAGAAAAGAACTTCAGAACAGAAAAAAAAAGAAATTGAGAAAAGAACTTCAGAATAGAAAAGAAAAAAAGTTGAGGAAAGACCTTCAGCTGAGAAAAGAAAAGCTGAGTAAAAAAAGGTTATGATAATTTTCATGAAAACTGCTTAGGAAAGCAGATTATGTAGAATACTGTATTTATTGGGAGCCAGATATATGGCGAATCTTATATCATCAGGAAGATGCAAAAGTCTACTTATTGAAGAAATTAAAAAAAATTCAATTTGGAGCTCTTAATCAAAACTTGTAACGCGATAACGTGCAGGCTGTCAAGTCTCTATCTTCTTCGATAATGGAACTAAAGGCATAAGTCCTTAGGAGGGGCAGTTTATAAGTTTTACTCTTAGAAGAAAATAAAAATGGAGTCATGGTTCCACAAGAGGAGCTTAAGTCCTTCGGAGTTTCTACAGACATCGTTCTCAGAACGAAAAAGAAAATATGGAAACATAGAAAATCTACCAACAAATGCAGAACGTCAAACTCAAACTAATGCGATGAAATTATAGAACAGTATACTCGCTCCTTATTCATTTCAATAAATTATTATGTTATTATTCTCGTACAACATTCTTATCACATATTTTAACGTACGAGAGAAGAATAATGAAAAATAAAGAAACGAGGGAAACTCTATCAATGAGCCTGTAACAAAAGAAACGGGAGAAACTCTATCAATGAGCTCGTGACAAAAAAAGGGAGAAACACTAGCAAGAGCCCGAAAGGAAACGAGCATCTGATCTTAAAAAACTCAAGTCCATGAAGATTTGTTGTCTACGACCGACGTTTTCTAAAGAAAATTGGAAAAGGACCTCTGAGCTTAAAAAGCTCAAGTCCATGAAGATTTGTTTTCTATGGATGACGTTTTCTAAAAGAATTGGAAACATGCCCCTAAGCTGAAAAAACTCAAGTCTATGAAGATTTGTTGTCTATGGACGACGTTTTCTAAAATAAATTGGAAGCGGGCCTCTGAGCTTAAAAAACTCAAGTCCATGAAGATTTGTTGTTTACGTATGACGTTCTCTAAAAAAATTAGAAATGGAACATTGAGCTTAAAAAACTCAAGCCCATGAAGATTTGTTGTCTACGACCGACGTTTTTTAAAGAAAATTGAAAATGGGCGCCCTAAGCTTGAAAATCTCAAGTCCATGAAGATTTGTTGTCTACGAACGACGTTTTATAAAGAAAATTGGAAACAAGCTCCAGAACTTAAAAAGCTCAAATTCATGAAGATTTATTGTCTACGGATGACGGGTTTTTAAAGAAAATTGAAAACGAATCCCTGAGCTTATATAAGATTTAAGTCCATAAAGACTGATATGTGCAGGCATCATCTTCTTAAAAGGAAGAACGTGAATAGAAGAACGTAACGACATAATAAGAAATGACAAACTATTTCACCTCAATAAGTGAAACTTATCGACTGTAATAAGGGTAAATGAACAGGAAAAAAATCACCCAAGACTCGTGTATAGAAAGTACGTTGAAGCGAGAGACCTCGTCAGGACAGGGAAGAATGCTGGAACGGGTGACTGTCGCTTCTGGAACGGATGACTATCACCTCTGGAACGGGTGACTATCACTTCTGGAATAGGGGGACTATCACTCCCAGAATGGGAGATCATCGCCTTCAGAATGGGAACCGACATCTCGAGAATGAGAGATCATCATTTTCAGAACGGGAACTGACATCTCAATAATGGGAGATCATTACCTCTTGGACAGGACAGAACATCAGAACAGACTGACATTCAAGTGGTTGTGATTGATTGGCTCGAACCACGAGGAACCACCAAGTGACTATGACTAATTGAGTTGCTGAGGACAAAACAACTGAAAGGAATAAACTGAGCATGAGAGCCCAGACCTGAGAAGATCCCTTCAGCCGAAAACATAGGGGAGTGTGATCATCCCCCTTTATCTTTATTATTATTATTATTATTGTAAGACATATAAGTACATGCTCATAAAAAAGGGCGAGGGAGGGAAACCAAGCAACGAAGAGCATTATCTTTTCCCTCTTCTCCTATCGACAAACTATGTAAAATCTTTTATACCAGTGAATATCAACAATATTCTCGTGATTTTTCTTTCTTTGAAGGGTTTTGCATGTAAATGATGATGTTTTTATTCTCTCATTCTATCTCTAAATTATTATCTTCATTATTTGTTCGTAAACTGTTTCCCATACCGAACAAAATTATTTACAGTATTCATACACCAAGGGGTATTCCCCTTACCCGCATTAAATTTTTGCATTACTAATACCATACTCTCCCTATTTACATCCCTACATATGTCCCAACAAGCTTTTTTTTTTTCTAAAACAGAAACATATGTATTTTTTTTATTATCCTATCATCCAAAAGTCTAGTAGGCCTTTTCTAAATGCAGTTAAGGAATATAATAATACAATGTTAAGGAGCCATTTCGCTTATTCCCAAGTAGATCTATAAGATTTTTAAGTGGCTTTTGGGCTATATGAGATTGGGAGCTGATTAACGTTAGCTAAGTTTCGTAACCTAGTACTTATAAAGCCAATGTTAGGCATGTGAAGGCTGAATTTAGACTTTTTCTTCTTCTTCTTGTCAAAGGGAATTATTTATTGCAATTATACGAGGGTGGACATAATTTCTCAAAAGGAGGCGAATGGTATTGGTAATGTTAAAAGATACAAATAATAACGTTCATACAAATCACCATGAAAATTTATTTATGATTGAACAATTTTCGTTGTTCATTTCATAACTTAATATTTTAAAATTATTTTGATTTTTCATATTCCATCACAAATATTTTTTGACAATTTTAGAAGAAAAGATGACGGACTTGATAAGTATGTAAACAAGCTCATATATACACACACTATAGTATTATTGAAACCACAGGAGGGCGCAATTTGTCCTCTTTCTTTTAACGTTGGCTTATATATATTCGAGACTAAAAGATTATTTAAAAAATATTTTGTTAGCTAAGATTTTATTGTTGATATGGTTGACACAATTTCATATATCTTATAAACTAAAATGTAAAAACATCAATTTCATCCATATTCGAATATTTTCTCCCCGCTAAAATTAGAGGATTTTTTGTAACATGAAGCTACATTTAAAATTTTTTAAAATGCAGGACTAGATTAACCAAAACAAAATTGTGTAGGGGTATGACTGCAAAATAATCAAAGTTAATGAATAGAATTGCAATTTAGCCTATTTTAAAAAACGATTTCCTTGTACTTCCAATGTTTCTTCTAGAACATTTTACAGAAATAAAAGAAGTATCTCAAATACATAATAAAAAGTAGTATTTCAAATAAAAAAATATTAATTTTCAAATAAAACACTAATGAGATATATAGAATAAAAGTAGTATTTTGAACTACATAATTAAAAGCACAATCGGACTTCCCCAAACTCACCAAAAGTGTTTTTGTTCAAACTAGTACTTGTATATGCACATGAACTTAATTTTCTAAAACACAATTGAAGTGCTTCTGATTAGAAGGAAACGTGCTTGGAGTGTGTGGTCTAGTACTGTACTGTTGTGGAAAATTTGTTCGTTGTTAACATTTTTGCGTGATCCTACACTTCAAAAAACTTTCACATATAAAATCTAAAGTGTATTTAAACTAAATTTATAATTTACACTTACACAGATCTTTATAATAACGAAAGCAGACCGAAGAAGTACATTGATATGAAATGTGAAATATATTGATACTATGTGGAAGTTTTTATTTTATGATAGATATTTCCTCTTTTTGTGAATGAAGGCTCAACCTCAGGTATTATCTTGTTAAGGCAATAACTTAATTGAGGTTGAGCTGCATAGTCATCATCTGCATCAGCCTCCAGCTCCTCTTCTCTGCCAGATCAGCTCATGTTGTTACTATCTCAGCAAGGAATATTTGAGCTCCTCCTTAGCCAGTGTTTGTGTGACAACACTACAACCTTTTGTAACTAACTAATATCTCTCTCTCTCTCTCTTACTTGTGTACTGCAATCTAAGGATATATACATGTACTGTGATTGTGATTAAAGTATGACGATTGAATAGAAAGTTTTCTGTCATTCATCTTCTTCAAGCTCATTTCTCTTTTCTGTACAAGTTTCAACTTGGCATCAGAGCCTACAATGGCCTCCTCTGATTCAGTTACTCAAAATAGGGAAAATCCTGAAAACTTAGTCAAGAATGCTGCAGACCTAAACCCCTTCTCTAATACTATTCGTTCAACTCTATCCATCAAGCTTGACAGATATAATCACATCCTATGAAAAGCTCAAGTCGTACCTGCAATAATCGGGCGTGGTCTAAGTGAGTTCATACTCAACTCACAGGCAAAACCAACTGAAAATCTGACTGATGGATCTCTCAACCCAGAATATGTGCAGTGGGTGAGAAGTGATCAATTATTACTTAGTTGGCTAAGATCAACAATGAATGTTAGTGTTCTTGGCTCAGTATTATAGTATGAAACATCAAGAGGACTTTGGCTTGCTTTGGAAAGAACATATGCAAGCAGGTCAAAGACAAAGTTATTAAGCCTAAAAAACTCTTTGTACATCACCAAGAAAGATGACAGAAGTGTTCTGGACTACACTGACGTCATGAGGACTATTGGAGATCAACTCCTAGCAGCATATGATGCTATAAGTGAACAAGACCTCATATTGCATATTCTTAATGGTTTACCAGCTGAATTTGACCCTATAGTGGTCAACATTAATTCAAGGATTGATAACCTCACCATTGAGGCAGTTTAATCTCTACTCCTCATTCATGAATCAAGAATAGAGAAGTTAAATGCTGAAAGAGAAGCTACATTGAAAGCCTGTGCAAATCTGGTTCAAAACATTTCAAGCTTTAATAAGAAGTTCACCAACAATCAACAGAAACAGTGGGGCTACAATCTTTCAAATCAGAACAACAGAAATGGATGTAGAGACCAGTCTAGCTTCAGAGGAGGTAGAATAGGTGGTCGTGGTGGTAGACAAGGAGGAAGAGTGACTTGCCAAGTCTGTAACAAAGCTGGACACACTGCAGCCACTTGTTGGTTTAGATTTGATAAAAACTATCAAGCTGTCCCTCAGTCTCATCTCATCATTAGGCAGTTTCCAAGCCCTCAGACCACCCCACCCTTTCACACAAGCTTCAATCATTCTACTTATGCAGCAAGTTCTGAGTATGGCTTAGAAAATACCTGGTATACTGGCAGTGCCGCCACTGACCATGTTACAGAATACTTGTAAAATCTTAGCCTAGCAAATGAATATCAAGGCAATGACAAGCTAATTGTTAGAAATGGTAAGCAACTACAGGTCACTCATGTTGGTAATAGCTCTTTTCCTTCACCCTTGTACTCCCTTAACTTAAATCATATGCTTAGAGTACCAAAAATTACCAAAACTTTAGTCAGTGTTTCTAAACTCACTTATGATAATCCAGTGTATGTGCAATTTAACTCCAATTTTTGTATGTGAAGGATCTAGCATCAGGGACTACCCTACTTCAAGGAAGACTTAAGGATGGCTTGTATGAGTTGTTTGCACAAGGATTGAAGCAACCTGCTGCTATGACTTGCTCTCTTTACTTGTTTAATGATTACATGCATCCAAATACTAATGTTTCTGGTTTTTGTCATTTAAATTCCAAAAGCAATGATGTTTATACATATTTAAGTTTCTCTAAGCTATCTTTAGCACATGCAAATGTATCAAACATGTTTCATTCTGTTAATGAAAGTGTTCTTATTCCTCATACTGCTTCTGCTCTCATTTCTATTATCTCACCTAATCTCTACAAATTATGACATCTCAAACTAGGTCACCCTTCCACAAAAATCACATACCAACTTCTAACTCAAATTAACATGCACTTACCCTCTGAACATATGACAAAATCCGTCTGTCAAGCTTGCCAGCTTGGAAAAAGTCATAGATTGACCTACTATCCATCCAAAACTGTTACCACACAACCCCTAGAATTAATACATTCTGATATCTGAGGTCCGGCTCTAGTAACTTCCAATGGCTTTCAGTATTACATTGACTTTATAGATGATTTTTTCCCGACACACATGGATCTATCATCACAAACTCAAATTAGAAGCCTTTCAAACCTTTATTCATTTTAAAACTTATGCTGAGAAGCAGTTTGAGGTTCCTATTAAATCTGTACAAAGAGATTGGGGAGGTGAGTATAGGTCATTTGCTCAATTTCTTCAAACTCAAAGCATACTCTTTAGGCATCCATATCCTCACATTCATTAGCAACATGGTAAAGTCGAAAGAAAGTATAGACATATTGTCGAATTAGGCTTACACTCCTTGCTCAATTATCTATGCTTCTTAAATATTGGTGGTTTACTTTTAGTACAGCAACATTTCTTATCAGCAGGCTGCCCACTGTCACCCTGAAACATTTCTCTCCTTACCATTCCACCTCAAGCCTGACTATATTTCATTCGAGTGTTTAGTTGTGCCTGCTTTCTCCATTTGTGACCCTACAACAGTCATAAGATTGACTTCAAGTCATCCTTGTATGTTTTCCTAGGTTGCTCAGCAGCTCATAAAGGTTATATTTGTCTTCATTCCTCTAGCAAACTGTTTACTACTATTAATGTCATGTTTTATGAACAACTATTTTCTTTTCAGCATGATTTTATGCAACAAACAACTGCTACTGTACATATAATCTCCAGTTTACCATCTTGGTCTGTGCCTTCTCTTCCACTAACTCTTCCTGCAGGTACTTCAATCCATGGTTCAACTACTCATACAAGGTCTAACTTTTCAGTTTCTCCTTCAGGTACATTAGTTCCTACTAGTCCTTTATTACCTGTTTTCTCACATAACCATGCCTCCACCACTAAAAATCATCATCTTGTAACCGTGCCTCCATCTTATCCACAACCTATCATTCCTAACCTGTAATATTCCGACTCTTCGTAAATGGGCATTTTTGTAAAATTGATTTCAAAGATAAAGTGAATTTAAAATTTGATTTTAAAATGTGATTATTTGTAATTTTGGTAAAATAATTTAATTTTATATGGTTTAGATAAATTTCAATTATTCAATTTTAAAAGAATTTTAAAATATATTATAAAATTCTAGCTCACTCACACCATATACTTATGTATACACTAGTATTACCCTAACCCTATTTTATCCTTGATCAAGCAATCTCAACCCTCAATTGAATTTCACTCACACTACATGCATATACACCCTAAACCAGCCTTTAACCTATTATATATATTCCTAAACAACAATTTCTTCTCTCGCAGCCTTCTCCTCCCCCTCGCAGTCAACAGCTCTTCTCCTTCGTTGGTCTCTCTCTAATTGAATTTGGGTAACTTCTCTTTCTTTCTTTAATTTCTTTCTCTCTCTGTTTTTGCCTCTCTCTCATCCTTGCTTCGTCTTCCTCTCCCTGTTTCTTCCCCTATCTGTTTTTCTCTTCTCTTTTCTTCTGCTTCTCTGTAACCCTTTGTTGCTTCCCTCACTCCTTCTGTTTCTCTCTTAGCTATCCCCTTGCTCTTTCTTCATTCCCTCATTGTTTTTCTTTTCTTTCCCCTCTTTGTTTCTTTCTCCTTCTCATTTTCTCTCTCTCGTTTTCTCTCTCTCTGCATCCTTCTTCTCTCTCTCCCCCCCTTGCTTCTGCCATCACCGGTGGTTTATCACCGAGGCTCCCTTTCCCCTTCCCTCTGTTTCCCTTTCTCTCATCCTCTATTTTTCTCTCTCTATCTCTGTCACTCTCTGCTTCTCTCTATCTCTGTCTCTCTCTTCATATCTCTTTATCCATCTCTCTCTTCATATCTCTTTATCCATCTCTCTCTTCCCCTCTCAGTTTCCCTCAATGTTTCTCTTCCCCTCTTTGTTTCTCTCTCATTCTCATTTTCTCTCTCTCTCTCTCTCTCTCTCTCTCTCTCTCTTCCCCCTATTTTGTCGCCCTTTCCGTTTTGCAACTGGGTCTCGCACCCAGTTGCTTTGTTCTGAACTGGTTCAGCTCACTCAGACCGGTCTGAACCGGTCCATCAGATAAAATCGAACTGGACTGGTCTGAACCTTTTGACCTGAAGCTTTATCTTTTGACTCTGGACCCGATATATTGTTTTTCGATCTCGTTCTTACCATTTTGCACTGTCTTAATTAAATCTATATTTTTTATTTTATGATATTAAAAATGTGTTTATATTATTTTATTTCAAAACAATTTAGTGATTATATTTTTTTGGGATTTTAGGTCATTAATTGTTCAATTCATTCTTCCGCTTCAGGTAAGTGGGCTTATATAATGATGTGACTCCCGTTGTTATAAATGTATATGCTTTGTGTAAGTGAAATTATATCGTAATGTGACCCATGTGTGATAAATATATATGCTTGTGTAAGTGAATTTTCATGTGTTATTCTCATCAGCTTTAATTGTCTATAAGCATGTTACTTTCATAAATATGTTTGGGTAAATTGACTTATATAACGATGTGACTCTGATGTTATAATTGTATCATGTATTTGTTATCTGTTTAACCATTTTTTGATAATTATTATATTTGGTTAAGATTTTGGTAATTGATTTCTGTTCAGTTATTAATGTGATTATCATGAGATAAACGTTTTAGTATGACTGATTTTGCGTAATATGTTATCATGTTTGATTCTATTATATGTATCGGTATGCATTATATGATCAATTTTTGTCATACATTAGATTCTGCAAGTTATGAGGTTAATTCATTCAAGTGGTAGTTAAGCAAAATATGAACTTAAGCATGTTCTTAGTTAACAAGGAATCAGGACTGTTCACGTTATGTTCTGTTAAACGAATGAGTGTCATCTGTTCATGCTTTCATCACACATAGGGTGTCATTTGTTCATGTTTTGGTCATTCATCGGGTGTCATCTATAAATATTTTTTGTCACTCATGAGGTGTCATCTGTTCACATTTTTCATACCTATGAGTGCCATCTGTTCTGTCGCTCAATGAGTGTCATCTGTTTCATCGCCCGATGTGTGCCATCTGTTTTGTCACCCAATTCGTCATGATGTGTTTCAGTTAACGTGTGATCAGTTCTGATTAGGTTGTTAACTAGAGGATATGACAAGCCAAGATATGTTAAGATTGTTAAATGATTCTGTTCAAGACACGTGTTATCTGCGTGCTATGTTAAGCCATGTCATGATCAAGTACGTTACTTTATTTCATTTATGTTATATGTCAAGTTCAGTTATGTTATGTTATGATCAAGTACGTTACTTTATTTCATTTATGTTACATGTCAAGTTTAGTTATGTTATATCATGATCAAGTACGTTACTATATTTCATTTATGTTATATGTCAAGTTCAGTGATATTATATCATGATTGCATTTATGACATGTGGATGCATGTTATTATGTGAGTTTACTTACTGAGTATTTTAAAATACTCATTCCCCCACAGTTATTTATGATGCACGTGGTGATGGCGAGTAGCATGAGTGGAAGACTGCCATAACCAGTTAAACCAGATTAATTTATGTTTTCAGTTTATGATTTGATTAAAAACTTAGGAAAACGTTTTCTGTTAAACTTGGTTATTCAAGTAGTTTATTTTACGATATGATTTTCTACGAATTATGATGAGTGGAAGTTTCATGGTTTATGGATTTTAGTTTTGACGTTATTTCAGAATTTAATTCAGTTTTTCGAGATTTTATTAGTTATGCATTTAAGACACTTTATCGCTTCCGCTGTTTTATGATTAAGATTCTGATCATGAATAAGTTTAATACTTCCGCTATTTAAGGTCAGGGTTTTTCCCATCATGGGTAAATTACGAATTTTCAATTTGAGAATTTTCTCAAAATTAGGGTTTGTTTCGAATTGAAGATTTCAAAATTATGAAATTACATTTATATTTAACTCTCGGGGATCGGGGTGTCACATAACCCTACCACAAATACTCACCCCATGATCACAAGAGCCATGACAGGGATTAGAAAACTGAAGGTTTATGCTGCTACACTACCACTTTCTGAACACTCATAACCCATATTCGTTAAGCAAGCCCTAGCTCTTCCTCACTGGAAAAAGGCTATGCAAGATGAATTCTCAACTCTTAAACTCAACAATACCTGGACCCTAGTACCACCACAGCTGACCATGAACATTATTGGAAATAAATGGGTTTACAGAGTCAAATTCAATCCCAATGTCACTATTCAAAGGCACAAGGCCAGACTACTTACCAAGGGTTTTCATCAGACACCTGGACTGGATCTTTCAGAGACTTTTAGCTTGATTGTGAAGCATGTGACCATTAGACTTGTTCTTATCATTGCTCTCACCAACAAATGATAAATCAGTCAATTTGATGTTAACAATGCATTCTTGCATGGACATCTCTCTGAATCTATTTTTATGTAGCAACCTGATGGTTTCATTGACTCCTCAAAGCCAAATTATGTCTGCAAACCTCACAAGGCTATTTATGGGCTCAAACAGGCCCCTCAAGCTTGGTATGATAAGCTCAAACACACATTTCTTCATAAATGTTTTCAAGCTGCCAAATCAGATAGCTCTTTGTTTATTTTGCATCAGTCTACTAGAAATGCTTATTTGCTTGTGTATATGGATGACATACTCATCACGATGAGTGATCCTCATTACATTGCTGATTTAATTAGCGCCCTTCACTCAGAATTTGCCTTAATAGATCTAGGCTTATTGCATCACTTCTTAGGTATTGAGGTCACTTCTTCCCATTCTGGTTTGTACCTGTCCCAACAACGATAGCTTACTGAATTGCTGCACAAATTTCACATGGACTCTACACCAGCTACAACCTCAGTAAAGTTAACCAAAGATGGTGCCACACCTCTTCCTGACATCACTCAATATAGGAGTCTCATTGGGGCCCTCCAATATGATACAATCACAAGACCTGACATTGCCTTCATTGTAAATAGACTTAGCCAATATCTGCACTGTCATACTTCCCTTCATTGGCAAGCCTGCAAGAGGCTTCTCAGATATTTGAAAGGCACCATTAAAGAAGGGTTACTTCTTCAACCTGCCTCATCTCTAAGCATTGTAGCTTTTTCTGATGCAGACTGGACAAACTGTTCTTATGACAACAAGTCAACATGTGGGTATGCTATCTTTCTTGGCTCCTCCCTGGTATCTCGGTCGTAAAAAAATAGCATGTAGTAGGCAGAAAGAGCACTAAAAGTGAGTATATGGCATTGACACACACTGTTAGCGAGATTGCTTGGATTCTGTCTCTTCTACATGAGATGCATTGTTCTTCATCTTCTGCTTCTGTCATCTAGTGTGATAATGAAGGGGCAACCTTTATTGCATCAAATCTTGTTTCACTCGCTCGAACTAAACATATTGAGATAGATGTATACTTTGTATGAAACAAAGTTCTTGCAAAGCAGTTGAAAATCGAATATGTCCCTTTCCGAGATCAAGTTGCAGACTTGTTCACCAAGGCTCTCACTGAACAATAGTTTACTCACCTTAAAAGCAAACTAAATGTGGTGGTCACCCCTTTCAGCTTGAGGGGGGATGTTAAGGTAATAACCTAATTGAGGTTGAGCTGCCTAGTCATCATCTACATCAGCCTCCAGCTCCTCTTCTCTGCCAGATCAGCTCAGGTTGTTACTGACTCAGCAAGGAATATTTGAGCTCCTCCTTAGCCAGTGTTTGTGTGATAACACTGCAACCTTTTGTAACTAACTAATATTCCATTCTCTCTCTTATCTATGTACTGCAACCTAAGGACATATACATGTATTGTGATTGCGATTAAAGTATGACGATTGAATAGAAAGTTTTTTGTCATTCATCTTCTTCAAGTTCATTTCTCCTTTTTTGTACAAGTTTCAACTTATCTAAAGAACAGAACAAAAAAAATCTAAGATTATTTCAAGAAAATAGAAGAATATTTGGATATTTTGCATTTTAAGGAATTTTATGTACGTTTAATGAGCATAAAAAGTACTTTCGTTACCCAACGACTTACAATGTTGATAATTTTTTACTTAAGAAACGATTGCCTTTGTTTTATTTAATTTATTTTTAGATTTCCGATTTTGTATTTTTTTTCTCTAAAGAATTTAAAGCTAGTACATAGGTAATAGGTTAGATACTAATAATACGAGAGTTGCTCATTATAGCATGTCGGCCCTCTGAGAATTCATTACTTAAATAATTCCGAATTCATATCTCTTTTATTATTTATTGACATTTTATATATAATTAGGTACGAGTTAGCCAGAATTGAGGGTAAATGATATTTTTGTTGACAATTAGACGTAGAATATTGTTTACCTAATAGGAGAGTGTAAATCCTTTTATCAATCTTTACTTTTTTCATATATTGTCTTCTAGAAAATGAATTTGTGAACTTATCTATTTGTACTTATCCTATCGTAATATATTATCACATGATCATTGTATATTATTAAATGTTTATTGGTAAATGTTTTAAGATAAGACTCTTCTACTATTCAAATGATAGTGGTGGGATTGTTGATCAAGATCGTCGATCAACTTTTGATGATCCGGATGGAATTGAATGAAAGAAATCATTATCTTTTTTAAGTGAGTCAACACAAAAGTTGATGGAGGATCTAGATGTGAGATGAACTACATCCGTAACTTACCTTTCCTATATTATATTATGATGATGAGAATAAGTCTATTTTTCTTTCGTTGGTTCTTGCAATAAAGATTGATCATAATTACATTTTCCCGTGGACGTTGAGAAAATTATAAAATATATCTTTTAAATTTACATTTAATTTGATTTTAACACTAAATTGTAAAGTTGCCTTTAATAATCAAAATGTTGTCGATTGGCTATATGAATTAGCCATCTGAACCACGTTATTTTGATTATTTCATTTTACTTATACCCTAAAATACAAAATCTCTTTACCATTTAAATTTTAGCATATCCTCATTTCTTTGTATTATGCGCGCAAGCAAGGACCAGCAGGTGACTTCTTCTTCTCTGTGCTTCTTTGTGTAGGTCGGTGGCTTTTGTCCTTGCGTTGGACAAGGGCCTTGCGCTGGTGACTTCGCAAGTACGATCTCTTATCGGGGCAGGCAAGTGCTTCATGTCTTCTTCTCTTCAACTTCATGGCATAGTGTTCTTCGTAGGAGCAGTGACTTTTGTTAGGGTTTGGTCTTATTATTTGTGATATCGTTAGTTTGCTCTAATAGATTAAACATGTAGTTGAGTTGTTAGGGTTTACCCTTGGTCCTTGCTTGTGCGAAGAATATGATGAAGGGATACGTAACATTGCAATAGGTAAAGTATTTTAGGGTAATGTTAACAAAATCATCAAAGCCTCATCATTTTGGTGGCTAGTTCATAAGCCAAAATGAGTTCGTTAACGAAAACTTAACGATTTGTAGATGAAATGTTATTTCTTTTATTCAAAAATAGAGCCTTGGAGCTATAATGATATAAATAAAACTTCAGAGTAAAAATGACATTAAGTGTAAACTTAGACGGTGTATTTTTAGTTTTTCTTAGACTTTTCTAATGTCGAGTTTGGTTTCACAAGGAAATGAAATGCGGAAAAATATTTATCTAAGCATGTAGGTTAAGACATAGCCCAAATTCGGACGAATCAAATTATGCCAAGGTTATAAATGTGAGTGTTTTATTTGCAATACACCCAAATTTAACATTCATTAATAGTTTCTTTGCCTTTATGCGGTGAGTGTTTTATTTGCAATACAACCAAATCTAACATTCATTAATACTTTCTTGACCTTTACCTGATCCAGTTATACCGAATGGCTTTGCTCGAGGGTTACTTGGGATTTGTAGTTAATCACATGAATATTAGTGAACAAGAGTAATAATTGTCAAATGTTGTAAATGGTGTCAATTTATAATGATCTGTAAATTCTAGACAATAAAATTGTTGGACCCAAATTATCTACGAACACAATTATAGGTGTCTAAAATGTATTTTATCAGAAATTGGTTGAGATCTGGCAATAAGAAAAGAATATAGAAATTACCAATAATGGAATTGAGAAGTATCATAAAAAAGAAAAAGAAAACATTTTTTTTGTACAGAATCATATTTCATTTTTTAGTCAATCGATAGAAAATAGAAATATGCATAAAACTTGATCCCTTTATCAATTAATTCACTTTCCTTCTATATTTTAATTTTATTATTTTGGCTTCCAAATTTCCTTAAATCCACACCCAGAATCAGAGAGAACTTATTTTCCTTTGTCCCCAAATTTAGAAACAAGTAAATTTGAGGCAAAGAAATAACTGGGGAGCATTACACTTTATACATTTAGATATTGAAATATATCTATTGTTCAAAACAATATGTCTATTTTTGTACAGATTTTTTTTTGGACATTAGCATTTTAAAAAGGAAGAAGCTACCTTATGACATGCTACTTGACTCTAATGTTATGTGAAACACAAAAAAGGGAAATGATTCTTTAAAAAAAAAAGAAATGAAGGAAAAGAAAAGAAACACTTTCTACAATGGCAATTTGTCAAAACCAAACATATTTGAGATTCTTTGTTTAATTACCACCGTTCCCAATTTAAGGTTTTTCTTAAAGAAAATTAGAAATTATCTTAATAGATCTAAGGTACTGATGATTTAAACTCATAATCTCATAAATATTAACGTTGATCGTTATTTATAAACAATAATTTAAATTATTTCTTAGCATTATCTTCTCACTTGTACCCATGCCAAGATTTTATTTTTATTGATTGGCTTAACACGAGCACATTCAATTTTAAATTTCTAATTATTTCGTGTTCAATTATGCGTTGAGATAAATTGCTTTTATTCATTACAATTAACGAGTCACGTGATCAAATCTGATTTTCTTCTATGATTAACTCCTAAGTACAACTAATTAATGGATAATAATAATTTTTTTATTTTTTTAAAAATAAAGAAATAATACAGAATCTACGTATATTAGTGGTGGATAAGCACAAATTAAAAAGTTTTCGCAGTGGAAAGATTGACTGATTAAATTATATGTTCAATCAAACCCAAAAGGAAACCTATAATTTTTTTCATTTACTTATAGAGATTTAATTAAATACTCCAAAAAGGGCACCTATCATAACTCTATTTCTTTCCTTAGACCAAATGTCCAACCTTGGCTATAATACGATAAATGTGACAGTTAGCTCAACCTCTTTAAACCTTATTTTCATAGACATTTAATAAATGCAATGCCAGACCTCATGTCTTAAGAGTTTTTTACCCAAAACACAATAAATAAATGTAATAAAAAAAGTTGAAAGGAAAAAAAATAATATTTGTAGATTCTTGTAATTTAAGTACTATTTAAGGCATAAAATTTAATTATGGGCATTTAAGCTTTTGGAAAAGTGAGCTTTGGGGAAAAAGGATTATCGTTGAAACAGAGAATTGTTTCAAATAGAATTTTCTTTACTTATACAAAGAAAAAAAATAATTAATTCCAACCCAACGAAATCTTATGAAACTGGATTTGTTTCCGATAATTGTTAGGGATAACTGTAAAAATGGTCCACTTCCTAGCTTAAGTTGTAAAAATGTCGAGAACATTTTTTTTACAAAAATGGCCAAAATATGGTAAATAAATTATTATTGTAATTTGGGTAAATAAATTATTTTCCGCGGTCATACTTCGGGTATTTTTACAAAAAATAAATAAATTTCGGTCATTTTTACAACTTCACCCCAAAATCTATATTTTCTTGCTATTTTCCTTAATTGATTATCTTTCAATCGTGACTCTCTTCCTTTTCGCATCTCAAATTTTATGGGGCCATGTTTTCGTATGAAAACTAACATACGCCATATGCTATGATTGACATAGGTTATACTCCAAAAAATCATCTTAACCCATTAGGTCGATCTCTTCAAAAAATTGAAGAAAAAATTAGCGAAATATGCCACTATAAATTATTATTTCGTATTATGTCCCTTAATTTTTTATTTTGCACATATAGTTAGATTTTAGGAGAGATAATATAGTTAGTTAGGATTCTAGTATTAATTTACTTAACGGCCCTTAGTATAACTTAGTATCTTTTCTAGGTTTAATTGTATTTTCATTGCAGTTTTTTCACACATTTTCTCTTTTCCTGCAACTCTCTTCTGTGACTCCTTATATGGTGTCCATTGTTGAAATTTTTCGAGCTTTATTGCAGAATTTCCACGCCTCTTATCTCTTCCGACAACTCACTTCCGCGACTTTCTTCCATGGCCACCACGATCAGATCTGGTCGCGGCTTCCCTGACCGCTGTGATGGTATATAAAAATATCCCGGATGATATATAAAAATATACTACATATATACTATGATATGATAGTATAAGAAAATATACTATAACTAAAAATATACCAGATGTTTTACACTCATATTTTAGTTAATCTAAACTTTAATTTTGTTGGTTCTTTTAGAGTTATTGTTTGATTTATTTTTATTTTTGTAGGTAAAATATTCTTGTGAATTGGGATTATTTTAAAAGACTTGGAAGGAAAAAATGTGAAGAAATCGAGAAAATGATGGACCTGAGCAGAAGGACCAGCGTCGCGACGCTGGCGCGATAACGTTTTCCGCATTTTTTCTTTTATTTTATCCTCATCGAGCTCTAGTGTATAAATAAAATATTTTAGGTCTTTGTAAGGACTTTTTGGATGTGGGAGGCAAAGGAGAAAGTTTTTTGGAGAGAAAACGAAGACGGATCTAATCGCGAGACGGACTCTCAACTTCAATTCCTTCGCAAATCTAGTTTTTTCTTTTCTTTTCCTCTATGTTCATGAATATTATTAGGATATTTTCCTATTCTACTATGTTCTAAATTTTTTATATAGGGCTACGACGTAGCCAAACCATGATTGTTCATAAATTTTGATTTCCAATTCAATCGATGTTTATTCAGTATTATTGAGTGTTATAATCTGTTCTTAATGCTTGTGATTGTCTTACCAATTAATGCCTATCAATGGCCAATTGAGCACAACGGACTGAGAAAGATTCATGGAGTTCATGAAGTCGATGCTCTTACTGCTCAAGTAGCTACACTGTCCAAGCAGTTGAGCTATTTCAGTGCCAATGCTAGTGCTATTCATGCTTTACAAGAAGTTTGTAATTTGTGCAATGGACCTCATCTTAGTACTGAATGTCTACCGGGTAATAATTTTGCTAATTCTCAATTAGAACATGTTAATTTTTTTGAGAATCACAGCAGGCTGAATAACCCGTTGTCCAACACTTATAACCAAGGGTGGTGAAATCACCCAAATTTCTCTTGGAAGAATAGTCAGAATGTGATGAATATACCGGTTGCTATTCAACCTCAATTTCAACCTCAACAACTTCAATTTTCTTTAGAAGATGCTCTTACCCAGCTCATAATCAATACTACTCAATTTATGGCAAGAACAAATGCTACACTTCAGAGGCAAGAAATAAGTATTTAGAGTCAAGCTGCATCTATTCAAAATTGGAGCTTCAAATTGGTCAACTGTCAGAAATACTCACTCAAAGACCACATGTTCTCTACTGAGTAACACCGAGAGGAATTAGCAGAACCTCAAAAAGTCACTGTTGAAAATTCTCAGCCAATTGAAGCAGAAGTTGAGACAATGGGTGATGATTTTGCCAAGAGCTTAGAAAAGAAGGAAGACGAGCCTAAGTCAAAACTCTTTCCTGATAATCCTCAACCATATGTTCCACCTATTCCATACCCTCAGCGGTTCCAAAAACAGAAATTGAGCAAGTAATTTTCTAAGTTTCTTGATGTGTTTAGGAAACTACATATAAATATCATTTTTGTTGATGCTTTGGAACAAATACCGAGCTATGTCAAATTCATGAAGGATATTCTCTCAAACAAGAGAAAGTTAGGGGACTGTGAGACAGTTGAACTTACTAAAGAGTGTAGTCCTATCTTGAAGAATAAATTGCTTCCGAAGTAACGGACCCTGAGAGTTTTACTATTCCTTGCACCATTGAGAATTTATATTTTGAAAATGCTTTATGTGATCTTAGGGCTGGTATCAATTTGATGACATATTCAGTTTACAAGAAGTTGGTTCTTGGAGAAGCTAAGTCAAGACTGTATCTTTACAGTTAGTTGATCGGTCTATCAGATATCCATTGGGGATTATTGAGTATGTTTTGATAAATGTGGATAAATTTATTTTCTCAGCTGATTTTATTGTTCTTGACATGGAGGAAAACCAAAAAATTTCAATTATTCTTGGTAGAGCATTTTCAGATACGGGAAGAACTCTCATTGATGTAAGAGGAACTTATTCTGAGAGTGCAGGATGATCATGCAATTTTTATTGTCTTCAAAGCAATCAAAACCCAAATGATATGAATTGTTGTTTGCGGGTGGATAGTGTAGAATTTGGAGAAGGTAAATCTAGACACCTACCATTTATTGAAAAATCATTGGTGTTAGACTTCCATCTTCGGTACACCTTTATGGGAAAGGCATCCACTCTGCCTATCATTATCTCTGCTTCGTTAAATGGTGAACAAGAAGACAAGATGCTGAGGGAGTTGAGAGAGCAACAAATGGTCTTAGGCTGGTCAATTTCTGACACAAAGGGAATTCTAAAGTTAGTGGACAACGAGTGAAGTATGAATGATCATTATGTTTAGCTGAAGACATTAAAACAAGCGCTACCGAGAGGAAACCCGATTTTATTTAAGTTATTTCATTTTTAAATTTTTTTTAATTATTTTGTTTTGCTTATTTTATTTTAGTTTTTCTTCAGGTTTTTATTTTAAATTAAAAAAAAACTATGGACAAACTTGGCTCATGCACCACTTTCCCCCTCAGTTGGAGAGAATATGAATAATGCAAGAATGGCGAGGATGATAACTCATCATTTTTTAGGGAAGTATTCTCTAGTTAATCCTTTTACATATTTTCTTTTCATTGAGGTTAATGTAAGTTTTTAGTTTGGGGGTGGTGGCTTTAATTAAAATTTTATTTTTTGGCATTCTGTTGTAGATAACACTAACAACTATGATGAGATTGGTTTTGAATTATTGATAGCTTTGGAAAAAATGATGAATTTGTGTATCAACGTGTGTTTGAACTAATTATTGATCAACATCTCACTAGAGAATCCTGACATATTGAGCACCTACCTTTGAGTGTTTAATTATCTTTTTGCTTAGAGAAGGCTTATGTGACTTAAGAAATCATTTTGATCTCATAAAAACTCTAGAACCAAGTTGATATTTGAGGCGAAATTCTAGGCTACATTTCACTTAGGACGTGATTTAGGTCATCTTTGGACCGTTTGAGATTTTCATACTAACTTGTGCATAATTATTTTCATAGCCATCCCTGTTGAGCCTAAATAACCATTTTTTATCATCCATAGCAATTTCACAATCTTATAAAAAGTTTCCCCTAGTAACCCTTTTTTACTTATAGTATGTGGATGTTCTGGGAAAGCTATGACAACCTGGGTGGATGGAAGGAGTTTCGATATAAAAAAATTTGCGAATAAGTTTGATTTAGTAGCCTCTTGGTCTTGAGTGACTAAACTCGAAGGGGTGTCTTAAAACCTAATATCCTAAGACCAACTGGTCTGGGAGCTATTAGCTGAAAGCTCGTTAAGGAAATCAAATTAAAAAAAAGTTAAAAAATGGTTGAGCATGGTTGATAATTCAACAGGTGGAATGTCAAGTTTGGGGGTAATACAAGATAAGTTGAGTTAAGCTCGTCGATTTTTAGAATACATGTGTGACTATGGGTAAAGTTTGAGCTGAAATAATATCATTTATCCTACTCTAAACCTTAGCCATAGATTACAAGCCTATGAAAGTCTTAATGATCCAAAATATTGTGGTTTGCATGCATTAGATGAAAGTGACATGAAAAATTAGCCTATGGAGTTCTAATCTATTTATAAATTAATGGATATGCTTTTGTGAGACTTGGTTGCATAAACTCATTTGAGATAAAAACATTGGAGGACTTAAGCTAACACACATGCAATCGAGATTTTGTAAAGTGTAATGTAAGTTGATGTTTGTGTTGAAATGCTTTATGATCACATTTTAAAAAAAAATCTTGGATTATCGTTATTTTGAAATATCTGAGACATGTTTAGTTAGTCGAAACTTTTCATCATTTGATCTGTAGTTTTTCTAAATTAGAGTTTAATGTTTCATTTATTTTGTTTTGCTTTGCTCGAGTACTATTCAAAAGTTAAGTTTGAGGGTAGTTGATGAGTGTGTTTCATACTCATATTTTAATTAATCTTAACTTTAATTTGTTGGTTCTTTTAGAGTTATTGTTTGATTTATTTTTGTTGGTAAAATATTCTTGTGCATTTAGGTTGATTTTAAAAGATTGGAAGCCAAAAATGTGAAGAAATCGAGAAAATGATGGACCTGGGCAGAAGGACCAGTGCCGCGACGCTGGCGCAATAACATTTTCTTTATTTTTTTTCTTCTATTTTATCCTTATCGAACTCTAGTGTATAAATAGAATATTTTAAGTCTTTTTGGACGTGGGACGCAGGGGAGAAAGCTTTTTTGGAGAAGAAATTGTATACCTCTTTCTGAAAACAAAGAAGTTTATACCCATGCCTGACTCACCGATTTCACATCACCACTTACAATCTTTCTCTTCTCTCATCATTTCTTTTCTTTCTCAATACACATATCAAATCAATTTAATATTATATTTTTTCTTCTTCCTTATTTTTCAACGAAACTTTTTATTCTACTTGAAAAGTTCAAGTAGTTTTTTATGACTACTTGTACCTTCAAGTAATTATTTTTTTGTCAGTCAACATCATACACCAGGTGACTACATGAAGGGTTCAAGTAATTATTTTTTTTTGTCAGTCAATTACACATACACCAGGTGACTAATTGAAGGCTTTAAGTAGTTATATTATAACTATTTGAACACTTCAAGTAGTTATTTTTTATTTGACCAGTCAACAATCCAAACACTAGCGACTACTTGAAGGTATTAAATAGTTTTTTAAGAATACTTGAACCTTTTAAGTAACTTTTTATGACTACTTGAACTTTTTTTACGTTTAGAAAAATAAGAAAAAATGAACGTTGAGTACTTGAAGGGTTCAAGTAGTTGTTTATGACTACTTGAACCCTTCAAGTAGGTTTTTTTGTCAATCAGTAACTCATACACTAGGTGACTACTTGAAGCGTTTAAGTTATTGTTTATGACTACTTGAACCCTTCTGGTCTGTCAGCAACGCAAACACTAAATGACTACTTGAAATGTTTAAGTAGTTTTTTATGACTACTTGAAGAGTTCAAGTAACTTTTTATGACTACTTGAACATTTTTTGCGTAAAAAAAAGTAAGAGAAAAGAAACGTTGAGTACTTGAAGTATTCAAGTAGTCACTACTTGAACCCTTCAAGTAGTCACCTGATGTTTGTGTTGCTGACTGACAAAACCAAAAACAAATACTTGAAGAGTTTAAGTAGTCATAAACAACTACTTGAACCCTTCCGGTAGTCATAAACAAGTACTTGAACCCTTCAAGTAGTCACCTGATATCTGGGATGTTGACTGACGAAAAAATAACTATTTGAATGTTTCAAGTAGTAATAAAAAGCTAATTGAATCCTTCAAGTACTCAACATTCATTTTTTCTTATTTTTTACATAAAAAATACTCAAGTAATCATAAAAAGCCACTTGAAGGGTTCAAGTAGTTATAAAAAATCACTTGATACCTTCAAGTAGTCACTATTGTTTGGGTTGTTCACTGATCAAACAAAAAATAACTACTTAAAAGGTTCAAGTAGCAGTAATTGACTGATAAAAAAATAATAATAACTACTTAAAGGGTTCAAGTAGTCATAAACAACTACTTGAACCCTTCAAGTGGTCACCAGGTGTATGAGTGTTGAGTACAAAAAAATAATAATTACTTGAAATGTTCAAGTAGTAATAAAAAACTACTTGAACCCTTTAAGTAGAAGAAAAAATTTCGTTGAAAAATAAAGAAGAAAAATAAGATATTAGTAAATTGATTTAACATGTACATTGAGAAAACAATAAATGATAAGAGAAGAGAGATATTATAACTGGTGATGTAAAGAGAGAGAATGCAAGTATAAAATTCTTTGTTTTAAAAAGGATATAAAATTTCTTAGCAAAATTAGAAAATATATAATTTTCTAAATAGTATTCAATATTGCAAAAAGCTTCCAAATTAATTTTTATATATTTATCTAATCCTATTCAATATATATATATATATATATATATATATAAGGCTTCACCTAACAAATTGTATAGTCAAAAGCGGTTGTTATAGTCTAGTTTATTTTTTCTCGCGTAGAGATTTCTTCTTTTCAAAAACCTCATTGCAAATGCTTCAGCCTATGGAAAATTAATTAAGAACCAAAGAAAATATAGAGGAAACATAAAAATATACTAATAAGACTCTGACCAGGTGTGGAGCGCTGATCTTCACGACGTGGTCTTATCAAATTTGATTACGTATCATTTTGATAAATAATAATATTTAATAAGATCCTTATAGATTAGATCAAGTTTCAATTTTAACACTATAATTCCATTCTTTTTTACATGTACGCGTCACGTCAGTAAAGTTGTAGTACAATATAATTTTTATTTTATTCAATTTTCTTCCCCAAATTTATTAAATTTTTAATAAGAACTCCATAAGATAACAAGATGTGATCCAATCAAATTTGACTATGTATCATTTTGATAAATAATAATATTTAATATTATCAGTGAGACTTACTATTTTTAACTTAAATATAAACTAAAATAATTAAATCATATGCTTAAACGTGATCAGTGATGATGAACTCTTATTCACCTAATCAGTAGTCGAATATGTTATGACCTTCTAAATTAACTTTAATTTTTATTTCAATTCACGTGAGTCTTACATATACATGAGATTCAATCAAGGTAATTATACAATTGAAGTCGTGGAAGAAAGAAATATCAAGAAACAAAAACAACCACCACTAATGTAAATGACAACACCATAAATTTGTCCCTAATTTGATTGGAGAATTTAAAGGGCTCTTTCATTTTATGGCTTTGTAAGCTTCTTCAGTCTTTCCATTACTTTACAAATATTGAGTTGTTATTGTACGTCCACGTTTAAAGCTTTTATTCTTCTTCTTTCCTTTCTTTTCTTTTTCCTTTTTTTAATAAAAAGAAAAAGAACCACCTAAATTCATACGAAAGAGACAGATGCAGACGTGGATCTTTTGTATCATTTTATTTTCGACAATTATTTAGAGTGAAATTGTGAAAACGTCAATAACTATAGTTTTTTTTTTCACAAAGAAGGATCTTTCATTACTCAAAGCTTCAATACATCTTTGAAAAGAAATGGCAGTGGTCATTTAGGTGGCCAACCCAACTCACAACTAAAACAGCCATTTTCGATTTTAGCAGCTATAACTCCAGCAGTATCATTAACAATACACTTAACCAATCTAAAAATAATACATTCTACGTTATAAAATTCAGAAAGCATCGAGTCCGAGAGCTTAGAATGAACCAATTTAATGTGAAGAGAAGACCATAAACTCATATGAGAAGTTGGGTTGGTATACTTGATTAAGTCCATGTATCCATATTCTAAAGATCGTGAGTTCGAATCATATTATCTCATTTTCCTTTAATATAATTTTGATAAAAAAAATTATTTTAAAAAAAAGACCATAAACCCATATGGTAGATTTCCTCCTATATGTTGAAGAGCAATAATGCTTTCATTGCTCGGATACCCTTCTTCACTACTGCACAAATAGCCGAAATTGGAGAATCTAAAGTCTGGACATTGACCCAGCCTCCCGCCAATAACTCATTACTCACACTAAAAAAATAAATTGAAGGATCAAAAGTGAGAGAGAGTTCTTAAGAATATTTGGATAATTACTCAACTTGCATTGAATTTTATTGAATTATAATTGACCTCTATTTATTAAATAAACGGAATATTTCTTCTAGATTAAGTTTATCATATCAGATTTAACTCATCTAGTCTAGCAATTGATCGAGTCTAGTTTATCATCATCAACAGCTAATGAAACATGAACCGTCAGATGATACACAAAAAGATCAACGGTTCAGGTGAGTTTTACCCGCTTGGCCATGGTGGTAATCCGTTCTCCTGCTTCTAATCACTCATGCTTACTTACGTGACTTCTTTGATAATTTTTACCAGTTCATTTGCCCATCTTACATTTAATATTACGTAGTAAATTTAATATGCAATAATGAAATACTTTGTTATTATTACTCATCATTGTTCCCCGTCTTTCACACCAATTCTCACGCATTAACGTCGGCAGCCGTTTTCAAATCCTTTAATCACTTCTACTTCTCATTCTCGAGACTATGCCGCATACTGTACAATAGGGGTGTTTAAAACCAAACCGAAGCGGACCGAACAAAAAATAGTCGGTTCAGTCAGTTCTTTATGTATGTTCGGTTTGGGAAAATCGCAGAACCGAAGTTTAGGTTCGGTTCAGAATTTTGGTAGTTTCGAATCGAATCGAAACTTTAAATTTCTATTATTTTTTTATTTTTATATATTAATTCTTATAAATGCAAACTGAACCGAAGCAACACTTTAATGTTATATGTTTTTCCAATAAATCATTTAAAAATTACTTAAAAAATTATTTTTAATTAATAATACCGAACCGAACCGAACCAAAACTCACAGTTTGGTTCAGTTTGGTTCTTTTAGTATTTACGGTTTGGTTCGGTTCAATTTTTTCACCGAACCGAACCATCAACACCCCTACTGTATAGTCTCTAATTCTGTCAGGCCTTTCAGTTCCCTTTTCTTGCATGTCACTTCTTTATCTACGGGGGGCCACGTAGTTTCTTTGTCGTTCGTGTCTTTTCAGAACAACTCTTTGCCTTCCCTTTTAGATAACATATCACAAGCATCATTTCAAGGCACCCTTTCATCTTCCTGTTTAGAGCATAAGTCCAGTTTCTCGAGCGCCTTTTCAAAATAGGTATAGGTCCAGTATCTTTTAGAGAAACATCCTTCTGTCGCCAGGTGTCATCCCTTTATTTGTCTGTAGTTGTGTCTTTTCATCTCCTATTTCGTCGTTTACATTCCCTACGTTGTCAGCCTGAACAGTGACATTTCTCATTAATCGCAGCCCTTGATTGTCCATCCCAAACAAATTGCTTTTTATTCATTTTTAAGTCCATTGTCTATATAAGGCTTCCTTTACCATTTCTTTTCTTTACTTCTTTGTGCCCTATCTCGTAAGTTTCTTTCTCATTCTTTCTTCTTCTTTCTTTTCTTTGACTATGGAGAAGTGGAATATTCATTTGCCCTTAGTTAGGACCCCAGAGGAGTTTACACAGTTTCTGACTCATTAGAGAGTCTTTTCCTCCGGATGTAGTATGTGCGTTGGGAGAGAGTGAGTCCATAGGGATGCATTGCAAACCTCCTTACCAAATCACCCTTAGCCCCATGTTTATAGCCTTAGGTCTTAGGCTTCCGTTTTTCCCTTTTCTTTTTCAATGTTTTCATTACGTAGATCTTGCTAACTCGTAATTTACCCCCAAGCTCCTATAGAACTCTTCTTGGCATAGAGGCTCTGAATATGAGGTGCAATTTTGGTTTAGGGTTAGATGAGCTTTTTCACTGTTACATAGTCAAGTTATGGGTATAAATTTATTACCTTGCCCCTCGCCCGTCCGAAAAGAGAGGGAACCTAATAACCAAGATTCCAAAAGGAGAGAAGGGTTGGGAGAGGGATACGCTTCTGGTTAGCGGGAATTGGGGCGCTAATGACCGCTCAAGAAATCTCAAGAAATGGGCAATTATTAGTAAGTCGTCAGAGCTCCGGTTCTCGCCTTTTTCTTGTTATTTGTCTATTCTTTTCTCCATTTTGACCGATTGTATATTTTCTTTCACAGCTAAGAAGAATCAGATGCCCTATCTTTCCAAAGGCTCCAAGGCAAAGCTTGTTGTTGCTTTCCAGCTTCGAGCGGAAGATAGAGATTGGAAAGTGTGTTGGTAGTCTCGGCGTGTGCGCGCCAAAAGCGTGTGGCACGAGGTCATTTAAAAATTAAAATTTTAATAAAGATAAAATCTTTTAATATAATAAAACTTATGCAACGCCACGATAACCGAATAAAAAACTTTTTATCGAAAACTACTTTTCAATCAGTCATGATCCATTAGATATTTATACATTAAATCTACAACATACAAGATTATGCATATGCCTCTTGTAGTCAATATCAAGCGTTCTTGTAAAACTGATCAATCATCCGTCCCACGAAACTGTTCCAACGATCAGTAGACTCTAAGATCCACACCAAAATATTCCAAGTCAATCCTCAACGCAGTAGAATGTGTGTGGGCATATAGAATATTACAAAACACTTTTCTGTCTCTAGATGTACATCACATGAGATTTAGAGATTTACTAAAAATATCTTTTATGAGACGATTCTCTAAAAGAACGCAATAATTATTCTTTTAGAGTTTTGATTAACTATTAATCACAGAGAAAAATCACTCTGACACCAATTGTATTTTCAATTCAATTTTTTATGAACTGTTTCATCAACCCAGGTCATCAGAATAATATCTGTATATTTTTTAGATAATGGCATATTAGTTTTTTAGAGATAAACTGAAATAATATTTAACTGTAAAATTATCAATTGTAGTGGGACCCACTACAATTATGCATAACTGCAGTGCCGTGAAGTAGCATAGTGCCTCACGGCACTCTATAGTGCGGTGTGGCACTATAATGTTGCACCCCATTACTGTAGTACCACGTGGCACTACTATAATACATGTCAATCTCTGATACTCAATTAGTGATTGACACATGTCAATTATTGTGAATTAAATATTTATTTTAATCAGATAAATATATAGATATCAGTTAATTCAAAATTACATATCTAATTATCCCTATCAACCAACTTATCTTTTATTTCACAAATAACAGATGTAGTTCATTCAAATTATTATCTAATAATAATTAAATTATCTAATTTCACAGATTATATATTTTATCTCAGTTATCGATAATTATATATATATANTCACACATAGTTATGTACTTGCCCTAGAATAAAAACTCCTTTTGCAAGTCAGTCATTTTCTCATGTCCTGAAATATTTACATTATAGATTGCGTAGTATAGAGGTGACTTGGGGACCATGGATCTATAATCTTAAGCTCCAATAAACTAGATTTTTAATTACATTATTTAATTAAATAATCTTATTTATTAATAACATTATTACTCCATTATAAATATGGCATTGAACTCTTAGTGATTATAGAATATACTTATAAAGTATTCTTATGCAGTCCACTGATTTTATCATTCAATGTAGTTTTGTCCTCCAATTATTGGTTCGTAAATTAGAGCTAGTCAAAATTACCATTTTACCCGTTAAATACAATCCTATAGTACCATTAATCCACTAGTGAATGATTAATTTATAATCTTATTATAAATTTGAGCTCAATAACTATTCAGTTTCAAAATTAACACTTAAGGAAACCACTATACGATCTGTTAGGAAAGTTTGGATTCTAATTCTTGCAAGATCACGTTCCCAGCCATCCACACCATTGAATCTCCAAAATAAAAGTCACTAACTTGTTTTATAAACAAACCTTAATGAGTGAATAAAAAGATCTAGTATACTTGCATACGAGTTCGTGAGTACTCAGGATTCAGACTGATCTACATATGATCATCGAATTGATGTGCATTAAATCTTTATGATAAATGGCACGCTGATAATGATATTAGTTCACATCGGTCTAGTCAGATATAATCTTATTATATAAAGTACATTCACTAAGAATCTATACACATCAATGATCCGGATCTAAATCACACGCATTCATAATACTTAGTGAACTGTACTAGCAATCATTCATTAAAGATTCTATACTTTAATATGTTGTTGACAATTTTATCATTATTTATGATCTTAATCGTCTCACACCAATACAAGATCATAGTCTCATTAATGAATATGAAATTTTTAGATATTTATATAAATTATTCAACAATAATTTAAAAGAACAATTATAAGAAAAATGTAATCCTCATTAAATTTCATATTAAAATGAAATACACATGCATTGGGGGCAAAACCCCCAACAAATTGCTCTTCAGCATCAACCCTGCCTTTGTTTCGGCTCTAGCTTCAACCTCGGCCCCTTTTTCATCTTTAGCTTCTGCTGTTGTCCTTGTTCCAGCACGTTCATCATCAATTTTGAATCCTTCTTTTCGAGATAACACCCCATATATCTAAATCCTTTAGAAGTGCGGGAATTTCATTCGAAGAACCGGTTATAGTAGAGCAGTACGACCTTGAAGATGATATCGCCGAGCTTTCAACATCCTCAATCCTGGGAAAATCACCAAGTGCAAGTACATAGGACTTGGTTTCTCGATACGATTCAGATCATGAGCTTAACAATTGGGACATCACCGAGCTACCAGTGCTTCTTGAGAATTTTCAAGAGTAATGTGTTCATGCCAAAATTCTAATGATTCTATCCAATGCTTTAGGAATTTTATTATTATGGGCCTATGTTCTCCTCTATTTCATGTCATCTCTTTGAATGAAAATCTAATACTTGTTTCGTCTCCTTTTGCTAATGATAAATATAATTCCAGTTCTTTTTGTTCTTCCTTTTATGTATACGTTTTTCATTTCTGAAATGTTGTTCATACTCATGCATTATTTTTTTTTCTCGCCTACTTTTTATCCAATAATCCGTTTCAGGTTCGAGGATGGTGATTTTGAAAACAAGAGCATAAGCAATAAGTTTGACAATTCCATTCTTAGCGTAGCGTCAGATGAAAATGATGAGAATAATTTCGAACCATCTCCGGAAATGTTAAGAATGGTAGAAGATGATGGAAAAATAACTCAACCATATCAATAGTTAACGGAGGTGATAAATTTAGGATTGGAAGGAGAGACGAAAGAAGTCCAAATCGGCACTTATATGAGAATTAATTGACTTACTCAAAGAGTATATTGACGTCTTTGCATGGTCTTATCAAGATATACCAGGTCTAGACACTGATATCTGAGTTCATCATTTTCCACTTATTCCCGAAAGTAGACCAGTGCGACAAATGTCACGGAAAATGAAACTAGACATGCTGGTACATATCAAAGAAGAAGTTAAAAAGCAAGTAGATGCGGATTTTCTAGAAGTAGTAAAATACCCTGAATGGGTTGCTAACATAATCCTAGTGCTGAAGAAATCGAAATGTACGTTGATGATATGATTGCCAAATCTCATCAAGGGGAGGATCATACAATCACTCTGTGAAAACTATTTAGACGGTTGAGAAAGATCCAGTTAAAGCTTAACCCGACAAAATGTACATTCGCAACTTCTTCAGGGAAACTACTTGGTTTTGTCGTGAGCAAGGAAGGAATAAAAGTTGACCCTGATAAGGTTCGAGCCATCATTGATATGCCGCCACCTCAAACTCAAAAGGAAGTTAGAGGTTTCTTGGGGAGATCAAATTACATAGTCTGTTTCATCTCACGGCTAACTGCAACTTGTGAACCTATCTTTAAACTTCTCCGTAAAAGTGATAGAGAAGGATGGAATGATGATTGTCAAATTGCTTTTGAGAAGATCAAGAAATACTTGCAAAATCCGCCTATACTTGTTCCTCCAACTCCAGGGCATCCACTCATTTTGTATCTTATAGTAACAGAAAAATCCATGGGTTGCGTACTTGGTTAGCATGACACTTCTGGAAGGAAAGAACAAGCAATATACTATTTAAGCAAAAAGTTCACAAATTATGAGGCTAATTATTGGATGTTGGAGAAAACGTGTTGTGCATTAGTCTCGGTTGCTCATCGGCTTAGACAGTACATGTTATACCACGCCTCTTGGTTATTTTCAAAGATGAATCCAATCAAATATATCTTTGAAAAACCATCACTTTCTAGGCGAATCGCTAAATGGAAAATGTTGCTCACGGAATATGATATTGTTTATGTCACGAGAAAGTCAATAAAAGAAAGTGTACTTGCTGATTATCTTGCATATCAACCAGTGTAAAATTATGAGCCTGTGAAGTTTCATTTTTCTGATGAGAACATATAAGCCATATTAAAAAATGAAGGAGAATCTATGGATCCATAATTGTGGACAATGTTATTTGATGGCGCATCTAATGACGTAGGACATGGAATTGGGGCAATCCTCATATCTCCCGAGGGAAAGTTGTTCCCATTCATTGCAAAGCTATGCTTTGACTGCACAAACAATGTGGCAAAATATGAGGCATGTTCCATGCGAATTCAAGCAGCTTATGATATGAAGATAAGGAAGCTTCGAGTGTACGTAGATTCGTTATTGGTGATACGACAACTAAACGGGGAATGGGAAGCTAGAGACTCCAAGATGGTACCTTACAACAAATATGTAACTAAGTTAAGCTGAACTTTTGAAGTGATCTCATTTGACCATATACCCAGAGAGAAAAATCAAATTGCAGTTGCATTGGCAACTCTAGCATCCATGTTCACCGCAGACTTTAAGGAAGAAGTGCAACCTATAAAAATTGAGAAGCAAGATTTTCCTGCTCACTATGAGTATTGAAGGTTAGCCAGGCACAAGACCATGGTATTACAATGTCAAGCAGTATATAAAGAATGGAGAATATCCATCCAAAGCTTTTGAGAATGATAAACTCACTATTAGAAGATTGTCCATGAGTTTCGTCCTGAATGGTGAAATACTCTACAAAAGTAACCATGATATGATGCTCTTAAGATGTGTTGATGCAAGGGAAGCGAATCAAATCATAGAGGAAGTTCACGAAGGAATTTGTGGAGTTCATGTTAATGGACATATGATGACCAAACAAATCTTGAGAGCAAGATATTATTGGTTAATTCTAGAATCTGAGTGCATCAAGTACGCCAAGAAATGTCATAAATGTCAAATTTATGCGGATAAAATTCACGTACCCGCATCACCTTTACATGTCATGGTCGCGCCTTGGCCGTTCTCTATGTGGGGCATAGACGTCATTGGTCCCATCACACCCAAAGCCTCTAACGGGCATCGTTTCATTTTGGTCTCTATAGATTATTTTACCAAATGGGTGGAGCAAGTTCTTATTCGAGTGTAACTAGAAGTGCGGTTGTTAAGTTTATTAAAAAAGAAATAATTTGTCGATATACCTGGAAGGATCATCACAGATAATTGGACAAATTTAAATAACAAGATGATGAAAGAATTATGTGAGCAATTCAAAATTAAGCATCATAATTCATCTCCTTATCGTCCAAAAATGAATGGAGCAGTGAAAGCAGCCAATAAGAACATAAAAAGGATCATAGAGAAGATGACGGAGGTTTATAAAAATTGACATGAGATGCTCCCGTTTACACTACATGGGTACCACACATTAGTCTAAACATGAACTGGGGCAACGCCATTTTCTTTGGTATATGGCATGGAAGCATTCCTTCCAATTGAGGTGGAAATTCCCTCCCTCAGAGTCTTAATGGAGGCGAAATTAGAAGAAGCAGAGTGAGTACAAACACAATATGAACAATTGAATTTCATCGAGAAAAAAAGATTGACTGCATTATTTAGAGGGCAATTATATCAAAGAAAAATGATGCACGCATATGACAAAAAATTGCGTCCCCGATGTTTCTGAGAAGGAGACTTGGTTTGAAAAAAATACTCTCATATCAAAAGGATCACCAGGAGAAGTGGACCCCAAATTAGGAATGACCTTTCATTGTCAATAAGACTTTCTCGGGAGGAGCTCTCATGCAACAAACATGGATGTAGATGATTTAACACACACAGTTAATTCTGATACAGTCAAGAAGTACTTCGTTTGACTGCTCTAAGTATGAGAAAATGAAGTTAGGCAAAAAAAAAATATTTTTTTTAGAAAAAAGAGCTGTCTCGAATACTGGAGAAATTCTTCCTCCATTTTTTTCTTTTTCTAAATCATCGTTTGTAAAAATTATTCATCATCAATGAAGAGCCTTTTTTCTTCCTCAGTTGACAAATACATACACTTTAGCTTCTCCTTATTTTCATTATTTCTTATCCCTCTCAATTCGAAGATACCATTAATTACTCTTGAAATAACTCAGAAGCATATACTTGGTTAGGTGAAAGCTAATTAAAAAAAAAAAGAAAAGAATAGGAACTAAGAAAGGCGGTCTGAATACGAGGGGAAATCTGAAAAAGAAAAAAGAAAAGAATAGGAACTAAGAAAGTTGGTATGTACATAATGAAGGCTATCCACTATTGGAGGATTGCAATTAAAGTACAAAAAAGAAGCAAAATGCGGAGAAACTATCCACTTTTTCTTCATCACCGACGTGAAGCCGAATACTAGGGCACAAACCAGTGAATAAGGATATATCATTTTCTTGAAAGTATGCTCGATACTTCATTGCGAGTCCATGACCTTAGGTCAAGTGATTGATTTGAAGGGTGAAGGATATGGCGACATTAGTCAACTTTCAAAGAAATCATCAAATAATTTTCTTACAAATGTTTTCAATCATGCATGGCATGCATGCACTCAAAATCACTACTTTGCATTTATATTCAATAATTACAATGCATAGACATGCATCATATTGATTTGTTTTGATACAATTCAAGTGCATGAATCATTTAAAGATATTCTTTCAAAATTTATACATGACTTTCTAATATTTAGAGCATGCATTAGTCTAGCTCTTGCACCATATGAAACTTGTAAATATCGAATCAAATATCATTTCAACATTTTTAGTTAAATCGAACCTGAATCGAGTTGAGGTCAAAGCCTGCGTCTATCCAGGTCTGTTTCCTTTCAAATATCTCGGTTAAATTGAACCTGACTTTGTCGTGGTCTAAGCCCGATGTCGGCGCCTGGTCCATTTCAATTAATATGATTAAATCGAACCTGAATCGAGTCGAGGTCAAGGCCTGCGTCTATCCAGGTCTATTTCCTTTCAAATATCTCGGTTAAATCGAACCCGATTTTATCGTGGTCGAAGCCCGGTGTCAACGCCTGGTCCATTTCAATTAATATGGTTAAATCGAACCCGCATCGACTCGAGGTTGAAGCCTGCGTCTATCCAGGTCCACGCTCGTCCTTTATCTATGGTTAAATCGAACCTGCATCGAGTCGAGGTCGAAGCCTACCTATATTTAGGTCCACATCGTTTCTTTATCTTTAGTTAAATCGAACCCGAATTTGTCACGATCGAAGCCCAATGTCAGCGCCTGGTCCATTTCAATTCATATGGTAAATCGAAGCTGCATCGAGTCGAGGTCGAAGCCTGCGTCTATCCAGGTCCGCGTCCTTTCTTTATCTTAGGTTAAATCGAACCCGACTTTGTTGCGGTCAAAGCCCGGTGTCAGCGCCTGGTCCGTTTCAATTTATAGGGTTAAATCGAACTCGAATTGAGTCGAGGTCAAAGCTTGTGTCTATCCAGATCCATTTCATAAGTTCCGTCATTTCATAAAACCCGAATAAGTTAAGGTTTCTATTTCCTTTATTTATATATTTTTTTCTCGATCATAATACTTATCTACACCTTTGTATACCTTCTAAATTTAGAAGCATGAACAAAGGGGGGCAGCTGTAGATACCGTATTTTGTCCGGTCCAATACTTTAAAAATACAAATTTTATTTTCTTACCCATATACTAGTCTAAGACTATGTATATAATTTGAAAAATAACCCAATGCCTAAAAAATAAGAAAATTTGTCCAAGGACTAAAAAAAGAAACAAAAAGATTAAAATAAGAAAAGTGAAGCTCTAAGTTTGCCTATAAATAGAGGGGAGGTGTTCGCTTGAAAGGAGAGATTTGGGAGAGTGAGGAAGAGAAGAGATTTTAGAGAGAGAAAGAGAGGTTTTGAGAAAATAGTGAAAAAGAGAAAGAATGAGAGTTTTCATTTCTATTCATCTTCCATCTTCTCATTTTTTTATTAAGGTAGTTCAGATCTCTTACATTTTATCTTACAGTATATTTTGTTCATTCTAATTAATCATCTCTCTTCTTCATATTCATGTATTTGATATTTCTTTGTTTCATTTTTCATATATAGGTTTATTTGCTCATTCTTTATCATTTCTCCTACTTTTAATCTTAAGTTTTATTTTCATATATTGTTTATCTCTCTACAAGTTTGATGATGAGATTTTTTTGTCATCAACTCAATCAATGAGAATGGGGATAAAATTTTGAGGGGTGTAAAATTAACTCAATGTGAATCAACCATTTAATGGGTTGAAAGTGTACATTTGATGAAAAGATCTCCTATGATAATTTCTCATACATAAAAATGCATAAAATAGAGAGTAAAACCTCTATACAAGATTATGCCATTATTTAAGCTTTGATTTTTTAATGTTCTTACAAGTTTTCTCTTCTTTTCTTTTTAATTTTTTACCATCATTTTTGTGACACATGTTTGAACTAGTTACCATCCATGATCATTTCTAGCAATGGAGGAAGGAAGGAAAATGATAATTAGTGAACTAAGTGGTCCAAAATAAAAAAATGGTATATTTATATCCCAAACAGAATTATTTATTTATTTATAGTAAAACTTGTTTAAATTAGTTACCATTCATGATCATTCTTTTGCTATTCGATTAGCATTGAGTGAAGAAATAAAAAATGGTAATTAATAGATCATGTAGTAAAAAAAGTATGCTCATACTAATTATGTATGAAATTAAATATTTTTTCATAGATTAATCTATTTTACACATAAAAAATTTATTTACTAAACAGTTATATATACATATATATGTAAAAAATATTTGTTTTTTTATTTTAGTGTTTTTTTATTTTTTTGTTGTTTACATTTTATTTTTGTTTATTTTTATTTTTTTATGTTTGTTTATTTTTCTATTTTTTCAGAAGATATTATTAGTTTGTTTTAATTTATTTTTATATATATTTTTAATTATTCACGTCTTGTTTCATTATTTTCACCCTACATATTCTTTTTTTAAAATTTATCATACATATTTATCATCTCTAACATTTCTTTTCATCATTCTTTTTTTTATAGTTGTTATCTCTTATTATTTATTTATGTATTATTGTCATATGTCACCGTTGTATGTGATTATTATTTTATTCTTTTATCATCAGAATTGACGCTCGTAAATTAAAACCATAACAATTTGATTTAAATTTTGTAAATTTCTTCATTTAGTTTTCACTAAAAAAATCCGATGACGGACTTTAGAATTTTTGGGATACCAAATTTCTCGAACTACCGAGGTGAGAAGTTATTTTTAGGATACCGAGAGTAACCCCAATAACGCTTTGATTAAAAAATAATAATTTTTTAATGATCTTTGTACCACCAGTTGAAGGTTTTTTATTTGCTCATTTTTATGATGCAATATATCAAATGAGACATTCAAAATTGAATTTTTATAACATTATTTAAAAAAAATGGATAGTATTTGATTAAATTTAGTAACCATTTTTCATAATGGGTTGTGTGATGTGCTAATACCTTCTCCACACGCAAATGACTCCTGAACCAACTTTAAATTTTTACAAACCAAAATATTTAATTTTAAAATTAGGTGATCAATCACGTTTTAAAATGATTGATGGTAATCTAGAAATTTTTTTTTCAAAAAATAATTTTTTACACGCCGACAATAACATTTCAAAATGTTCCAGATATGGGAGAATTCCTCTACAGAGGCTCGGCAAAACAAGATTGAATCGTCCACAATTAAAAGATGGGAAATGGATGGGTCAGGCTTTCTAGGGGAAAACCCATGAATTCGACCCTCCCAAACCGCCTTCGAAAACATTTGCGAAAGAACTTCAACGTAAAGAATAAAGATGTAAAGAGACAATGGGTCTCCTTGACGTAGACCTCACTGTGGCGTGAAGGGCTTAGTTAAATCTCCGTTGGTTGACATCTCATATGAAACTGATTGGATGCACTCTTTAATCCATCCTCGCCATATGAAATTGAAATTAAGCTTAGCAAGCACCACGTCCACAAAAACCCATTCCAAACGATCGTATGCTTTTGTCATGTCCAGATTATAATTGCCTCTCCCCTTTGTCATTTCTTTATGAGCTTTAAAGAATGCAAAGCTTTGTGCAGTCCAATGAATATATTGTCAGTGCTTATGGTTGATTGTTATGAAATTACACGTTTTTTTACTATCCAAACTTTTACTCGTATTATCATGAGTAATTCATGTAATGAAATTGACATCACATGTTAATTAAGTTAAGCTTTGAGTCCATAACAGATAACTTAATTTTAATTAATAATTACTTAATCAAAAGTTATTTCCCACAACTTTTTCACAAGATTATCTTTAGAAGTACAAATCATTTTTTTATTAAAATGCTTGGAAAAGGAAAAATCAGCCTATCGAGCATCATGTTAGAAATTTTCCTAGAGAATATGAATGTTCATGATCTTGCCAGTGAACACCCTCATATTTCTTTCAATCCATACACAATAAAGAAAGTCTGAAAACACAAGCTTAGAACATAGGCTAGAATAAACATTGCTCTTCCTAATATTCAACAGCCAATGTATAATAGAGCTCCATGAAGAGCTGCAACAAGCAATATCACACTTAGCCAGTAAAGAAAACAACAGCTCATGAGTCATTGGACAATGAAAAAAGATGTGCTCCATAGTCTCTAACTCCATCTGCGCAGAACACACATGCAATATCAACACTGGAACACCAAACATGCTCACGATCCTTCGTTGCCAGCCTATTCAAACAAGCTAACCATGTAATAAAGCCACATTTTAGAATATGTCCATAAAACCATGCCCAGTATGTCCAACGCAACAAAAGCTTCCGACCTTTATACGTGTTGCTGATAGAATGACACTCTTTTTAATAAAACAAAATAATAATAAACAAAACAATCTAAAAAATTAAGACTATATCATGTTATTCTTTTGGATAAGGATTTAAATGTCTCATGTGACAGATATGTTCATATCTGATCTATCGATTTAAAGATAAACTAACTAATTCTGATTTTAAAAAAAGAAAAAGATATTATATCTATTTTCACAGGTGATAGTAACCTTTCTGTTGGATCCGAAAGGATCAATATCTTAAAATTTAAAACACTGTCAAATAGCTATTGTTTTACAATGAATAAAAAAGCATATTCTTTTCTTTTTTTAACAAATAAGAGCATATTCTTATATGAGGTGTTCATAAAGGTGAAGTTAGGGTTTTTAGTTTTTTTTTTCTTCTTATATCTCATATCAATTACTTTTAAAAAAAAATAGCTTCCAACGTTTTAGGTAAACACGTGACCAACTATTTAATAACCTAATCTTTTTGGTAGGCATTTTTGTCTCTCGAATAAATATGTTATATTACAAAGTGTTACCTTTTTATAAATAAAAACCTTTCTTATAAACTAATTTAAACACTAAAGGTGTTAGCTCAGTTGTTGATAAGAAAATCTTAAGCTGATGAACAATTCACAGTTTTGCATTCTCGTATTAAAAAAAACTAGTTCTACTCACTTGTTTTACGTGATAATTGTAACTAAATGAAAAAGAATTATTGTACTTTTTCCGTGATAATAGAAGTGACTTTTCAACTATTTTATATGTTTTTAATGACTTTCCAAAGGCCAAAGTCTAATATACAAATTAAGAAAGGAAATCAGATTTTGCTTATAACAAATTAGAGTTACTAACTAAAAATGAAAACCAAAATCTTCATAAAATGAAGAATACATTAATTTATACGTCATGCATGATGCACTAATAGTGGGACTCTTAGGATTCAGCGCCATCATTTTATATTCTAAAAAAAGAAGAGAAAACTTGATATCCAATTCAAAAAAACCCATCACCTAGACAATTTTACCCTCACAAATTCAATAGAGACAACCATATCAGTGACCATTTTCGTCATATCATCCACTATATTTGGAAAATTCAAAGGAGAGACCAACTTAGAATATGTCACAAATTTAAGCAAAAAAGAACGAAGAAGAAAAAGGTAACATCATGTGTACTAGATCATAAATAGAAAAATTGTTGATAAAAGCTTGTTGTTCTAATAAGTCATGTTGTGCTCATGTATGTCATGAGGGAAAATTTCACATCATGTGTACTAGATCATAAATAGAAAAATTGTTAATTTGTGGTAGCCAATTTATAATTATAAATCATCATCATATTTGATAGCAACTCTCATATATAAAAACATACAAAAGTAAAAGAATTGAAGAAGACACGTTAACTGTAATTTCAGAACTAACATTTTAAATAATTGAAGAAGACACATTAATTGTAATTTCTGAAGAAAAATGTAATTATAAAAAATATTTCATTAATTGAAAAATTATTATTTTCTATAATAAAAAAAATCCTTTTTTCTCAATTTATTATTTTTTAATTTCTATTGTGGACCCCAATGGATCCCTCTGTTCTCTAAAAGGCTTCGCCGTCACATAATAGCAGAGAAAGAGAGAAGTTGATCTCTTATTTCTGCACAGAGAACAGAGAAAGAAGAGAGACAAGAGAAGAGAGATTTTCTGAGTGGTAGCGGAATGGGAGTATAGGATAAGCTGGGACAAACCCTGGCAGCACGGGATAGCTACGACCAATTTAGTGACTAATGCTTGGAGTGATCTGTGCGCGTCCGAAGCCTTGGATCCTAATCTCTCTCTCTAACTTCGTCCACGGTTCAGCGGCTTACCACCACCACTACCACGAAAGCCGACTCGTCGTCCCTAGCCCAATACAGTTCGATCGGCGCCAGCGCCACCACTCTAGCGCCTGCAAACTCGCCGGAGGGGGCGCAGCTTCAATATGGCACGCTATATTGCCCTCCGGCGCCGGTAGAAGCAATCTTCGGCGACCTGCGATTCACAGCCATGAGCTCAAGGGGGAGGGCTCGTGGAACGTGGCCTGGGATGCGCGCCCCGCACGGTGGCTTCACCGGCCTGACTCCGCTTGGCTGCTTTTCGGCGTCTGCGCTTGCCTCGCACCGCTCGATTGTGCCATCCCCAATGCCGAGGCCACCGTTAGAGATGAGAAGAAGGAGAACTGTGAATCGAGCGGCACTATCTCTGATCAAAACGACGTAAATTCAGCTGATTACAGGGTCACTGGTAACTTCTGAGCCTTGTTATTAGATTTTATATTTCGAGTAATATTTTGTTAACTTCAAATTATACTATATCTAGTCGTAAAAATTTAGAATATACTTCATTATTAGGTACTTGATGTGATGCTCTTGATGGGAGTAGTTCGTATAAACATAATCAGAATTTATACCAAACTAAAGAAATTGATTAAAAGTTAATCTATGTAACGTTATGATATTCATTTAGACAACTATGGAGCAGAGGAGAATCCTTACCGACTATGGTATAAAATAATCCTGCAGGGGTAATAGCTGATGGTAGGTGCCTATTTAGGGCAGTAGCTCATGGGGCTTGCTTGAGAAGTGGAAAAGAAGCACCTAACGAGGATCGCCAGAGGGAACTTGCTGATGAGTTAAGGGCTAAGGTAAGACTATTACTTTTGAAGTAAATATTTTTCATTTATTCAGGTCTCAGCATAATGTGTCTGTATTTATATGGATAATATTGATTCGTGTGAATGCACATATCATGGTGTTCTTATGCATACACATACTGCACAAACTATCTTCCATGTTTAATCGCGGACTATGATCTTGTAGGTCGTGGATGAGCTTTTAAAGAGGCGGAAAGAAACTGAATGGTAAGTTTGCTTACGTCTTGTATCAGTAAATTAGATTGTCTTTTAGTGGTTAACATGGCTGATTTGTGTAATTGGATTATGTTCAGGTTCATTGAGGGAGACTTTGATGCATATGTCGAGAGAATTCAACAACCTTATGTGTGGGGTGGAGAACCTGAGTTAATAATGGCTTCTCATGTCTTGAAGTAAGTCATGCAAGTTCTAGTTAAATTTGCAATTTTCCTGGTGTTGTTTTGGAGTCAATTGACATAGAGAAGCTTCCTGTTTTGTGCATGACATAGGGTCGGAAGTAATGCAGTAGCATCAGCATAAGTTGCCAAATCACTAAAAGGTTCTTATTGATAGAGGTCCATTCCCATGCAAAAAGGTTAAGTGAAAAAAGATAACATGTATATGCTGCCATGTGCAGCAATACTGATTGATGTCCGAGTATATTGAAATTATACTACATTAATTTAAACAGACGTTAGTAAAGGAAAATGTTTTCTTGTACCAAATTAAGTTATGTGTTTGTATGAGCTAGTTAAAAGAACGGTTGCCAATCTTGTTACTTTTATAATAGCAACTTAGAAGGACAAGATTTTCCATTCTTATCTTACCAATATCCAACTCCCACCCTTCCTCTCCTCCCCCTTCCCACCAAAGAACACCGTAAATGCAATGCTTAAGGATTATGTTGTTGTTGCAGTAATGTATAAAATAGCTTGTTGCATCAAGCCCTTTTACTTATAACCCAATATTTTCTTCACAGTTCAGGATTAAGAATTAACATTTGAATTCCAAGTTCTAAGAAGACTGTATATAGGACCCTTCCATTCTGATCTTGTTTCAGTATCTGATTCTGATTTAATCTCTTCGCTTCCAGGACACCCATATCCGTTTTCATGAGAGATAGAAGCTCAGGTGGTTTGGTGAACATAGCCAAGTACGGTCAAGAATATCAGAAGGATGAAGAAATCCCTATCCATGTGCTGTTTCATGGATATGGTCACTATGACATTTTAGAGACTTCCTCAGACCAAAGTTTCTAAATGCTACTAAAACTGTAGAAGTTTGGTTTACATAACTATTAGTTGCCTGGGAACAGATGAATCTATTACACTAGGATAACGTTCAAAGTACAATTGTTCTGGGCAGTCAGGTCTGGTGACTGAATAATTTGCCACAGCAACCTCAATTCAAGCTTCAAGGATTGTAAAGTTTTGCAGTTCATATATTTCTTTTCCAGAGTAATACTCTTTTCCAAATTCAGTTTGGAAGTATGATTGACGAGGGCATTTAGGTCTGTTTTTCGTTTGCATATTTTCCAAATTCAGTTCATATTTTCCAAACTCAGTTTGGAAGTATAATTACCAGCAGTCTTAGAATGGATTTCTATTCCCCTTTCTCGATTTGTGGTAGAGATTGTTGTAGTTTTTAGTTCAGTTTAGCAGGGTTGGAAGTTCATTTTCTGTATAAGCTTGAAGGGCTTCTTGTCAAAATAATTTTTTTATTTTTTTTCCTTCTAAAAATTAAACTACTGATAAGGTCAAGGGTTGGAGTGACCATCTAGCTAGTGAGCTTTCATTTGGCATGTGGTGAACTAGCTTGAATTTGGAGAAATTGTCATCGTAGAATGTCTATGAAAGGTGTAGCAAAACACAAAAAATTATAATATATTAAAAAAATGACAAAATAATGAGAATAATGTTCAGATTATTTTATGCATCTATGAATTCTAAATTTTCATAAATACCATCATTATATTAATTCAGTAATAACTTTTAAGTATTTATTTCTTATAAACTTCCATGATACTATTAATTAAATGTTCTCAGTAAGTTATCTTAAATTAATCGTGCATTATTTTTATTATACATTTAGACTAAAAAATTTATTTTAAAAAACTTAATCGAATCCTTAAGATTTTGATTTGAATATCTAGACTAACTTTAAAGGAGATTGATGTATATACACAAATAGTAAGTTGTGAAAATTAGTAGGTTAAAATTATTAAACGAGTTCAATAAAGATCACGTATTATATGTTAAGAATTGCATCTATCTATAAAACATATTTTCACTAATAATACATTAAAAGTCACATGAGAATAAAAATATTTTATAGATGATTTTTTTCAACCGTTTACTATTTTAATACTCAAATGTGATTGATTAACATGTATACTTATACATACATTTAAACGGTTCTCTTAATAAAACTAAATAAAAATATTTTAATTATTACTTGAAACATATTAATTATTAATTTTGATTAATTAGTAATTAATTAAGATACTTTTTAAATTTATTATGTTTATTACTTTGTTAACTTTAACTTTTTTATCTCTCATTCCTTTCATCTGCATATATTTTAACACGAAAAAATTAGTCAATCGAATTTCAATAACTTATCACCAATTTAATATTTTCATCTACTATAAATAATATTAAATCATAAAATATATAATTATTATACATATTAAAATATTATTTCACGTGCAATGCACGTAGCAGACTAGTAAATAAAAATATAGAAAGTCTGTCTATATGGAACATTACGCTGCAGAGGGTTTGTATTTAGATATTTTTCTTGTACCTATTAATGTAAATGGAAACTCAATGTGTTAAGCATAATAATTTGTATTTTCTTATAGTCTTATTCTGTTGAACTTTAAGTTCAACTATTCTCATAAATATTAAGAAAGTGTCTTTTTTGGGCCAAATTAGTTCATGAATTTTGATTTCTTTCATTACATTAAGCTCCGTTTTATACAAATTCGTTAATTTTGATGTCTTCATGCACATTGTCCATTCCAATTCAACATATTTCTCATCTTTTACTCTCTTCTGATCAATTTTCAGTTTGAAGCCACAAATTCAATTTATTTTATGCAAAACAATATGCACTGTACTTAGTTGCAAAGTTTTTAAAATTAAGTAGTAAATTAGCCGAAAATTTATATAATGCATGTGACTGTGAAACATTCGAAATTTAATGGATGTTTTTGCAGTTTAGCCTTTGAATTTTTATACTATTAAAAACTTTGATTTTATTACCTATTAATTTCTCTCTTCTTTTAAAATTATATTTACGTAATGAATATCCATTAGTAAAATATTATTTATAGGTAAAAATATGGGACATAAATTAGAAATATTCTTAGAAAAACAATAACATATGATCCCAATTATATATGTTATTGAAACAAGATATTTAGACTAAGCAAAGACAACATACAAATACTCAAGGCCGAAGAAGAATGTTCCCACAAAAGTGCTTACAATACTTAAGAAAAGCCCAGTTCATGAGGTTATCCTGCTCGTCATTAGATGAAAATTTCGGATATTTTAGTAATTGGAGAGGAAAATGGGAGGTACATGAGGTGGTTTTTGGGTAGGGATCATATCAGATTTTGTGTCCCCAAAATAGTCCAATTGTCCGATATGAGACGTTTATGTAATTGGGGTTTGTTTGATTTTCCTTAAAGTTGTAATTTGTTTAAATTTAACTTTAATCTATAACTAAAAATATATTTGACTTAGCTTAATATAATTATCTTTAATTTATAACTTATTTTAAATTGATGTTTGGTAAATAAGTGAATAGTCAAATTATTTTAATTAAAATTATTTTAGTATCCCTCTTAATGATATGAATTGCATTTAACTCATTTTTTTAGTATCCAGTTTTTTTCAAATCGTTGATCTAATTAAAAGTCATTCTGACTTGTCTGTTTACCCGATCTGAGACTCGTCCCAATCTGTGTCCCACTCAACCCCGTCTCCCCGACCCAACCCCGACTCCCCAACCTAAGGGTCAGGGTCAGAATCGATGTTGTGGTCAGGGTTCGGGTCGGGGAGTCATATCCCCGACCCTATCCCGACCTAACCTGAACTCCTGACCTCGTGTCCCTGACCATACCTGACCCATTCTTACGTGTGTCCCACCCGAACTCAACTCCCCAACCTCATCCGACTCGACTTTCCAATATGTGACCCCGACCCATTCCCTCGACCCGGCTCCACAGCCTTTATTCCCGATGTGACTCCTCGATTTGATTCAAAACAATTGTGAACACCTCTAAATAGGAATGCAATCTATGATCCAAAACAACGTAAATTTTATTGGAGGAAAAATACACTATTTCAAGAGAGCCAATTTAATCGGGTCTCTACATCTAAAACGAAGTCATTTCATAATAAATAGCAAAAATGCCACGACATCGGGTCCAAATTATTTTTTTAAAAAATAAAAACTGTCATGGAAACAACAAAAATGCCTTTCCGTGACAGTGTTTTCATTACTTCGGTCATATATTCTGCTTGTCATTAATAAATGTCCATAAAAAATTATTCACAATCTCTATATCCTCCTTCATTACAAAACTCGCAAATCACTCTCATAAACTGCTCATAATTTAGTATCTTCAAAATGATATTAAATTTACATGGGCACAATTTACTTCAAATATCAAAATATAATTACAAGGAATTCAGAATCCAACTGCATTTCGATCTTACTCCAAATACCAAAACTTGCAAATCACTCTCATTACGAAGCTTTTACCGTCCCGAGTCAACATTTTAAATCTGCAGACAAATTGTTAAGACCAAAGTGAGTGCTAAATATTTCTTCCATGATGAACAGAGTACTGTGGTCTTATACACTAGTGATCGATCATATACTAAAATCTCATTAAACTATAGTCACAAATTCCCAATGAAGAAATCAAGTGAAAGAGACAAACATATCATATACAACTGCAATTCTCAAGGTAAAATTGAAAACTTTAGAATGGAAGAAAAACTGATGGAATCTCTAAATGAAGTGCAAAGCAATCAACCTAAGCTTCAAATCAGATGAGGGTGAGGCGTCAAGTCAATCACAATCTAAATTAAGGGGTGAGGGGTGAAGAGATGAGAAAGCCAACCAGAGAGAAAATCTGTGACAAAAAAGTGGAGTATATTTACTTCTTCACATGCCTCATATATAATTAATTATCCACAAATGATTTCAGACATACGCTTGTCTTAAATTACAGTATAATCATAGGCCCATCCATGAACTATAAGTGCTAACTTAATAGATCTAAGCTAGGAAATGATAAATATAGTTGGAGAAAATGATATACGAGTCATCAGATAGGAGTGAAAGACTTTCTACTACAATATAATCACTGAAATATGAGTTGAACTATGCTTCAAATCATCGCAGACCCACTGAAACTGTTCAATCCCTTCTATGAATGAAATAATAACAAATAAAATAAAAAGATCGCCATAATAGTAAACTAAGTAGAAAATAGGCACCTGAAATTCAACGAAGCATAGACATATATATTTCTGAGTTTGATTTTTGATTCTTATGTGGGATAGAATAAATGGAAGGTAAAAATATTAAAGAGACAGAAAGAGAGAATGTTCACCTATTGTCACATAGCAAGAAGTAAATGATCCAACCACGTTCATTAACCCTTCTTGCAATTTTCCAATCTGCAAAAACAAAACAACTTAACAGACACAAGAAGATGATGAAACAACTGAGAGGCTAGTGACTAGTGGCTACTGTTGCATGTATATATAATTATTAACGAAACTTAAAGAAAGAAAGAAAGAGGCTATTTGCACCGACGATTAAAGTCGATAGACACTCAACCTCCACCTCCTTCACATACCCTCGAGCCTCTTTATCTCTCGCAGATCTCTATCTCAAACCTCTATCTCACAAAACTTTATGTTTCTCGTAGATCTTTCTCTCTCTAAAAGCCCTGTCTCTCGTAAATCTCTCTCTCTCGCAAAGTTCTTTGTCTCTCGCAGATCTCTCTCTCTCTCTCTCATAACACAACTCTATTTCTCTCACAAAGCTTCTCTGCCATTCTTGTCTCTCCCTCGTTTTAGATCTGATTCTCGAAGAAGCATCTCTGCCTTTCTCATATCAGATATGCGATGTTGCCTCTCTTCTCTCTCTCCCTCGTCCCTGATCTAAGATGTTCTTGAAGCTTCTCTATTTTTATCTTTGTTCAAATATTCGAGAGCCAGATCTCGTTGCCACAGAAGAGGTTGTAATGGAGTTTGAGGTAGATCTGGTTGTTTGGGTTCTCTCCTCTCTCTCCCTCATCCCAGATCTGATCGCCACTACTCTGTCCAAAGAAAAATAAAACATAGTAAAAGTAATATTAGGGTTAGATTGGTTATATATAATGGTATTTTCATAAATAAAACGAACTTTGAGGTAATTAGTAAATTTTTTACACCATCAAACAATGACATGTTATTTTTCACTGTCATTATGCGAAGTTATAATGATAGCCTAAACATTAGCTGTCAAAATAGATAACACATTGATGGCAGTTAATTTTTGAACTGTCATCTTACCCAAATTACCTCATTCTTCACCATTTTCCTTTGATAGATTTTAGAAGGTTGTCATTGTATCATAGATGCGGCTGCCTTCTAAAATCAAAATTGTAGTAGTATGTTTCTGGATCTTTTTTTAAGTATATTAATTATTTTTATTTAGATCAGTTTAAATTTACCTATTATATTTTTTAGTAGCATGAATGAGATAATTTATTTATAGTTGAAAATATAAAATAATATGTTAATGAGTTTCAAATAGGTTTTTTTAGATCAAGTCATGACAAATAATTTAACAATCGAGTACTATAGTGTGTCAAATATTATACAAGTATTATAACTTTTTAACTAATACAACACCAAACACTGGATAATATTATTTATTCTAGTATAGTACAATACACTACAGTCTAATAGTTTTAATAAAATACTATCCTGACTGCCAAACGAGCCCTAAAGGAGAGGATCCGGAGGTGGTTGCCCCGCCTAAAGACCTTCGATGCCTAAGTCAGTCCTTTATCGATATTTTGGCGTAATTTTCTTAGGAGATAATAAGCATACCTTTTTTGTTCATACGCTGATATATTTATACTTAAGTCCTTGTGTAGGTGGATGCCCGTCGAAGAAGCCTTCAAAGATGTGTTGGGGAAGTCTCCTGGGACAAAAACCTGTCAAACAGGTGCTGGATGAAAATGAGGTGACTTTTGACATAAAGTTGACGGATATTAAATGTCGATGTGCCCTTGAGGTGACCAGGCGGAGGCTATCCTGTCATTCTGTCACGGGAATTAGACCGGTTGAATGCTCGAGCTTGGGGGAAGTGTCACATCGGTCGTTACCCTTGGCGGGTAATGATGACCCTGCACTCGGGGTCATCCGAGCTCTCGTCATGAGTTTTATCCTTTTCTTTCCGTGAGCTCAGGTTTGTGCGACTCAATCTCTCTTGAGACTGACTGAGTGAGGTCAGTCCTCCTCCTTGAGAACTTTCCCTTGTCTTAAGCTTCTTAATATGATGTGTCGCAACACGTCATTGGAGGTTTATAAAACACTTATAACAAAATATATTGTAATACTTGTGATATCAGGAGCATGAAAAATTCATATAAATGAATTTCAAAAAAGCATTAATATATGTTGTAATAAGTTAAATTATATGATAAATTGATGGAATGAACTTATTTTCTATATTATTGAGCAATGCTATATAATATAATTTAAAGATTATAAATAAACTAATATAGTTAAAGATTACAATAAGTTTTAAAAAAATTCAATATCAATTTTTAAATTATTCGTTCATTTTAAATTAATTTAACACGTGCGAACATATTTTTCTACTAATATTACCAAAAGAAATTGTCTAAACGAACATGAATTAATCAACTTATATCAATTTAAAAAATAAAAAAAATAGTATTCAGTCAAATTGTCGTTCGTCAGTGTTGAAAAATCAAGTCCGAGGTTTTCTCCGTAAGTAATTGAAGGACTTCAATTCAAAGAGTGAAACAAAAAATAAGTATAAAAAATTAATAAAAAACACAACCTTCAAAGCTGAAGTTGTCCTCGTGGTTTAACCTATTTTTTTACACAAATTATGTCAATAGAGCTAACCTTCTTCAAAACCTACCATCTTAAGAAAAGTTGTAAACGATATTGTTTATCCAAAAAAAGAGAAAAGAATAAATAAATTTTACTTACCTACGATGTTATTATTTAAATTTAAACCAAGTTAGCAATATTAGTTTTTCTTTTTAATTACGTAGTAATCTAACCATTCGTTCAGCTCCAAACAGACCATATATGATCTAACTGTTAAAGTGAATATAAAAAAATAATTTTTTTGTCTAATTCAGTTCATCCAGATCTAACTGGATGGACTAGATCAAATTTTAACAACTATAGACAATGATGATCATCAATTAATACTATTTTAGTTACTAAGCGAAGACATCGATTTCATAACGATCCCTAAATAACTTTTTAGTTCGATTTAATCTAGCTAACGGATTAGTCGATTAGGAATTGTATTAGTCCTCTTAGCGCGCAAACAGTACATGAAGCGGTGCTAACTCAACAATCGTTTCCGCCAATTTGTTGAATGTATGTTGACTAAAAGGACTAACATGATACTAATTCATTACGTAGGGATCATTTTGAAATCCAAATCACTCTTCAAGGTCTAAAACATTAATTAAGCCTAAATTAAAACAAACATGAGCTATGTGCTATGTAATATCATGTTACGTGACCGGTGACCACACACACACATATATATATATATATATTTATCTTAATTAATTTATTTAATATGTACGAAATGGGGGACAAGGGTGAACACGGTTCGGTTAGTGGTCTAAAAGTGAACCGAACCAAACCGTGAAGGTCAAAATAACCGAATCGAACTGAGCCGTGAGTTTCGGTTCAGTATTATTAATTAAAAATAAATTTTTAAATGATATTCTTGAAAAAATAATATAAAATCAAAGTTCTGTATCGATTTGGGTTATGTTCAAAATTATATATAAAAAATATGAATTTAATATTTTGGTTCGGTTCGATTAAAAAACTGCACATTTTCTTAATCGAATCGAATCTTCAGTTCGACAGCTTTGACAAACCGAACCGAACTGTAAGGACCTAGAAAATTGACCGAACCTACCATTTTTTATTCGATTCGGTTTGATTTTTTTAAATCTCTACGATTCGGTTTGATTTTTAGGTCCGGAGGACCATTTACATGTCCCACCGTACCAACACCATCGCATTTTTCATTTAATATCATAAAGTCATGAAGAAAAATTAGTAATCCTAAATTAAAATAGGTACCTTTTCACATGATTAAATGCCAAGTTTCAGCAAATTTTTTTCACTTTTTTGAAAATATATTAGTTATATATCCTATACTTTCCAAAAAGTTTCTTGTCCATGTAAATTAGGAAGTAGATCATATCGAAATAATCTTAAAAAAACCCATGTGCAATAATTAATTATGTGCATCAAATAGAGTTGACCTAATTTTGGCTTCGCCTATTTAAGTGTTAAGTTTTTGCATGCACAGAGAGTACCGTATGAGGGAAAATTGGTTGTCAGTCGATCGATAAAGAAAGACACAATGATCATCATCTCTACAATTAATCTTCAGAGCTCATAAAACTGGTGAGATTGCTCATTCTGAATTATACAAAGTTAATAAATATTATTATTGACTCCGTTTATATAGTAGTTCAGACCAATTATATAAGGGTTGATAGCTAGATATATATTACTATTGAGTCTGTATATATAGTTGTTATGGTAAATAAAACCTCGTTGGAGTTGTTTAGAAAGTTTTTACCTTCATAATAGTAAAGAGTTTTGCTAAATCTATTGTCATATTTTCTACTAACTTTTTAAACATCAGCATATTTGTTGTGTTACAAAACATTTATAGAAGTTTAAATTCTTCTGTCAATAAGACAAACAATATTTCATGGAAGGTTTGTGGATCCCTAAACTAAAACAAGCTCTAACTATACTATTTTTTGAAATAGTATCAATAACTGAATTAAAATAGTATCTGTAACTGAATTAAGATTTCTTCTAACCCACTCAATATTGCACTCTTCAAAGCTCAACACTTTCATATTTTCTATTTTCTTGTGAATTGTGTGTATTTTTACTCTGTTTAAATATTGTTTTATAATGTTTATTATTGGATTTTTGACACACTCTAATATAGTAGTGATTTATAGTATTTATATTTCTAACACTCTAAACATGTAAATAATATATACAAATGAATTAATATACGTGACAATCACATATAATTAAGCCACCACACCAGACACAAAGAAAGACGAGAATGAAAATATAAGATTACAGTGTTTAACTGTTTAGCTGACAACGTTATATCTCTCCCCAAATTTCTATCAATACAATATTAAATTAAAAATTTCCATGAGTACCATTTCACACGTAATATTTTTCTTGCCAAGAAGATTTGCTATAGCTAGTATGAAATGAAACAGCTTGTAATTTTGACAAACTTTAATAATTAATTAAAATCTATGAGATAAATTTTTTATTAGTATAAATTGTATCATAAAACCTGTAGAGCTCATGTTGAACACATTAAGAATCAAATAACTGATAAAACGGAAACGTACCTGAATCCATGACAATAGATCCTAATTTAAAGCCGAGCGGTTGGCCTTCCAGATCTACATGATTTTCTATGAGAGAGTCGCCTTTGATTAAGTATCTCTATTTTCTCTTTAACAATGAGATATTAGAGAGAATATAATAGTTTCCATTAATCGTGTGACTTATGAACGATAATTACTTATAGATAATAAATCTATTATCTTTTGATATTTCTATTTTAGCCCATCATAAAAATAGATATTACCTTAAAACCTCTGCACATCAAAATATCCACAACCTAAGATACATTAAAACTCAAATTACTAAAATCTTAGCTTATCTCTATTAATTGGGTTTAACCTTATTTGATAGTCTGCAACACGTAATTATTCACATATAAACTCAATGTTGGATTAAGGATCTAACAATCATCCACTTGGACTATATGTGTAACCTTATAATTATGCTTTGCAAAATTAACCGAACGAGCTCAACTTTGCTGTCATTACCGAAATGTATATATAACCAATCTGATCTATCAATCATACCAACATAGAATCAAAGCATCATTCGCTACATCAATCGTATGTCAATATAACTAAATGATATCGATTATGATGTGGATGTGTAGCATGAAAATTTCATATAATGTGATCTTAACACGCCTACTTCCAACTAGTCCACCGAAAATTTTAGTGAGATCAAACCATACCAGAGTCAGAGTGTGAATAAACCAAAACTCTATCTATCCAGAAATTACCTCAAAATATCCATAAATCGAAATAAATGAAAGTATGTTTATAAAGAAAAGCATCCAAAAAATACAAACTCCCACCAAAACTGAATATCATCAACCGATGTGACACCTATGAGAGTATTGTGCTCTGGAAACTATTTGGGTGGCAATCCCTAATAGTAAGCGGATCTACAACTGGAGTTTGTTCCGACGTGATCTATAGACAATTGTCCACTATGAACTCTCTCCTTAACAATTAGGAACTTGATGTTTATATATTTTGACTTTGTCGAGCTCTTGTTGTTATTATAATAGAGAATTGCTGATTTATTGTCACAAAATAACTCAAGTGGTCTTTTAATACCGCCCACTATGTGTGACCCTGTGATAAAATTTCATAACCATATTCCGTGATTGGACGTCTCATAACATGCTATGAATTATGTTGCCATGGTAGAAGAGGCTAAAAGTGACTATTTAACACTCTTCTAGGAAACAGAATGTCCAGCTAGCGAAAAAAAAGCTCGATGTAGATTTCATACTATCTTGACATCCAGCAAAATTGGAGTAAGTATATCCAACAACCTCAATCTAATCCAACCTTCGATATGTGAGCATGTCATTTTTTGTTATTTGTAAGTACCGCAAGACCCGTTTAGTTAATTTTCTAATGGTCTATACCAGCATGGATTGCTTAAATATCTACCCAACATCCTAGTCACGTATGCAATATCTGGACGTGTACAAACCTGAGCATATATCAGACTCCCTACTAATTGAGACTAAATCTGTCTCCCTTAGTCACTGGGGTATCACCTTGTTTACAATCATGCATGCCATATCTTTTGAGAACTTTTTCAATATAGCTCTTTTGACAATCAAATAATATACCGAGAACGATCTTAGAGTATTTGAATTCCTATGTCAAAAGAGGCAGCACCAAGATCTTTCATCTCAAAGTTCTTAGCTAGAAATCTTTTGGTGTTGTGCAATAACCATATATCGTTACCAGCAAATAAGATGTGATCCACATATAAAACCAGAAAAATATGCTTACTCTCATATAACTTATAATATATACAATCATCGACCAAATTCATCACAAAATCGAACGAGATGATTATTTGATGAAACTTGAAATACCATTGTCGAGATGTCTGCTTGAGTTCATAGATGAATCCCTTAAGTTTGTGAACCATATTATTTGGGTCTTTCGCACAAAGTTTATTTTGTTGCACCATATAAATCATATATTCAATGTTGCTATTAAGAAACGATGTCTTCACATCCATTTGATGTAACTCAAGATTAAAATGCACCAGCAATATCATTAAAATCCTGAAAGACTCTTTCGAAGAAACCAAAGAGAAAATGTCTTTTATAGTCGATGCCTTCTTTCTGTGTAAAACCCTTTGTGACTAGACGAGTCTTGTATCTTTCCACATTACCTTTTGAATCCGTCTTAGTCTTAAAAATCCATTTGCAACCAATGGGTTTCACACCTTATGTAATGAGACAAGATCCCATATGTTATCATCCTTCATGGACTTAACCTCCTCATTCATGACATCGATCTACTTCTGAAAGTTAGAACTTTCCATGGCTTGATGGAAGTTGATCGAGTCAACTTCCATCACTCTAATGCCTACCTCATGTTCTTAGATAAATACAATGTAATCATCTGGCACTGCACTTCTCTTTTCTCTAGTGGATCTCCTTAATGATATAAGTTCTTGAGGTGCTAAAGTTTATTCTTCTAGAATGATTTCTTGTATGGAAGGTTCATCGACATTGTCTTGATATGTCGTTTCATGAGCAAGGTCAGGAACGTAGATCTGATCAATTCTAATAACACATGTCAAAATATCAACATATTATCTCCCCGGCAAACTCAACACCTTGAAAGAACTAGGAATTTCTCATCTAAAAAATCGACCTAGTCGTGAGATCATAAAACTTATACCCTCTTGATCATTCAGAGTATCTAATAAAATAACAACTCATCGTCCTTAAGTTCAATTTCTTTTCATTAGGCCTATAAGGCCTTGCCTCAGCTAGACATCCTTAAACATGCAAATGCTTTAGGCTAGGTTTCTTGTCGGTCCAAAGTTCATATGGGGTTTTAGCAGTCGCTTTAGTTGGAACTCTGTTAAAGATATACGTGTTGGAAAATGCGGCGCATGCGCGACAGAGGCGTGGTGATTTTTAAAAATGTATTAAAAATGGATCGTATGTTTTTCGATAAAACAAAAACAAGCGCGATACATAGTTTCCAAAATAAATTTTTTATTGAAAAACTATTTTCAATCAGGATACATTATATATTTATATATTAAATCTGAGACATACATGGACACGAACCATATACCTATTGTAGTCTATATTGAGTGTCCTCACAAACTAATGATCCTGCGTTCGCACGAAGTACGCATTTTGAGATCTACATCAAGATCTTTCAAGTCAATACTCAAACGTAGTAGGACGTGTGTCGGCACGAGAATAATCAAAAATACTTTTTCTGTCTGTAGATATACTCAACACATGAGACCTAGAGATTTACTGAGAATGATTACTTTTTGTGAGACAATCATCTGAGAGTATACAATGATTATTCGAACAGAGCTTTTTGATTAATTTTTTAATCACAAAGAAAATTCACTCATGATAGCAGTTGTGTTCTTCACTCTCTATCAAAACTGAGGCAAAAACAATAATATCTATATATTTTTAAGATAATGACATATCAGATAATTAGGCATAAACTAAAAATCATATTTAATTTCAAAATTATCATTGCAGTGGGACCCACTGCAATTTGTGCACAACGGTAGTGCCACTCGATACTGCAGTTGCTGTGATCCATCACAGTGCTTCATGGCACTGTGTGTCACGACACTACAGTACTGTCGTGTGGCACTACAGTAGTTCATGTCAATATTTGATTCTCAATCAGTGATTGACACGTGACAATTACTGCAAATTAAATACATATTTGAATCAAATATTTATCTAGATATCGGTTAATACAAAATTAACATATCTGATTATCCTTATCAACTAAATAATTTGTTAGTTCACAAATAACAGATTTAGTTTATTCAAATTATTATCTAATAATAATTTATAATTATCTAGTTTGACAAATTAGATATTTTATCTCACTTGTCGATAATTAGAAAATAAATCAATATAATTATATATATATAATTTCTAAAATTTATATATAAATAATTTAATTAATTAATCACACATAATTATATCATAATTACGTACATGACCCAGAATAAAAATTCACACCCTAGACTGCGTAGTACAGAAGTGACTTGGGAACCATGAACCTATAATTTCAAGCTCCAATAAACTAGATTAATTAAACTCTTTAATTAAACAATCTTATTTATTAATTCTATTATTACTCCACTATAAATATAAAATTGCACTCTTAGATATTATAGAATGTATTTACAGAGTATTCTCATGTAGTCCATTGATATAAGCATTTCACATAATTATGTCCTCTAATTATTGTTTCGTAAATTAGAGATGGTCAAAATTACTATTTTACCCTTCTAGTTACCTCTTGATCCTTAAGTACCATTAATTCATTAGTAAATGACTGATTTATAATCGTATAATAAATTTGAGTTCAATCACCATTCAGTTCCTGAATTAACACTTCAGAGAATAATTATACGATCCGTTAGATCATGTTCTTAATCATCCATATCACTGAATCACAAAAAATGACACTAGCCTGTTTTACAAATAAACCTTAACGAGTGAATCAAAAGATCCAGTAGACATGTATAGGAGTTTATGACTACTCAGGATTAAGACTTATCTACATATGATCACCAGATTGATGTGTATTAAATCCTTATGATAAACGGTACGTTAACAAAAATATTAATTCACATCGGTCATGTCATATATAATGTTATTATATAAAGTACATTCGCTAAGATATTTATCCACATCAATGATCTAGATCTAGATCACATGCATTCATAATGCTTAATGAACCATACTAGCAACCATTCATTAAAATCCATACTTTAATATTTTGCATACATTTTTATTCATTATCTAGAATCTCAATCCTCTTGTACTAATACAAGATCATAGTCTCATTAATGAATATGAAATTTTCAGATATTTATATAAAATATTCAACAATAATTTCAAAGAACAATTATAAGAAAAATGTAATTTCAATAAATTTCATATTAAAATGTCAATACACATGCTTTGAGGGCATAACTCCTAACAATCTTCCACTTGCCCTAAAGCAAATGTCGCATCTCTCTCAACCCCATGTTATGCACATGACCCTCAAATTACTTTGCAGGAAGTGTCTTGGTAAAACGATTAGCCATGTTCTGATCTGATGCTACATTCATAACAGTCTGGAATATGGATTGCACGATCCTAAAATCATACAAGGGGTAGGTGATCCAGATCACATATATGAATCGTTTTTATGCAAGATCAGTCTAGAATCGTGATCTGGATCGTGGGATCGCGATGCGGCACCGATCCTGGACTTTCACTAAATTAGGTGATTTTTTTTCTTGGGTCGGGCCACACTCATGGGTCATGTGTATTTGGTGGGTTAGGATTGAAAAATTAAAAGTCAAACAAACCCGCTTCCTCTTTGAGAAGCACCAACAAATCCTTAACCCTCTTCGCACTAACAAACCCATTCCGACGCCGTCTGCGTTCTTCCTGTTCCGGGAAGATTCACCATTTTTCTAGCATCAAGGTTTCCTCCCCCCCTCTCTCTCTCCCGCTCTTTCTGAGTTTCGATTCTGCTCTTAGTTTCGGTTCCTTCAGAATTTATGTCCTCCTCTTAGCTTCTATTAATTTGCTCTTAGCCTTGGTTAATTTGTTCAGAATTTATGTTCTGCTTCTACTCTTAGATTCGATTAGATTCAGAAGTTATTTTCTTAATTAGTACAAATTTGTAGAAATTTGTTCTTAATTTGTATATTTGTGTTTTGTTCTTAATTTATGTTCTTAATTTGTGTTTTGTTGTTAATAATATTTGTTTTGTTCTTAATTAGTAAAAATTTGTGTTCTGTACTTAATTTCTCTTCCAACAAATTCTGATGTCCTTACATGGTTGCATTTATTTATTTTAGTAATGTCTACAAGTGGAAGTAGATGACTTGATGTTACTTTTATTTAATAATACCCATGAGAATTCTACTTAATATTATGTTATTTTAGATGACTTGATGTTATTTTTATTTAATAAGCAGATGACTTGATGTTATATAATCATTTTCTTCAATGTATTGAAGTATTATTAGCATAAATATACTTTTGACTAATAAATTATTAAAAATTAGTAGGATCTTACGATCCTCATATCGATCCTACGATCCACGATCCACGATCCTACACCCTTCCACTGATCCTAGATAGGATCGCGATCCTAACAACCTTGGTTTCAACCCCCCGATGCATGATCTCTCTTATAAGATGATATATTCTCTTTTTGTGCTTGCCACTCTTGTGACTCCTTGGTTTTTTAGAATTAGCTACCGCTCCACTATTGTCACAGTATAAGATTAGTGGATTTTTCATATCTGGAATTACTTCCAGATCAGTATAGAACTTTCTGAGCCATACCGCTTCTTTTGCAGCTTCACATGCCACTATATATTCGGCTTCCATAGTGGAATCTGCATGCTAGATTGTTTGATACTTCTCCAGACTACATCTCATCCACCTATGGTGAATACTAATCCATACTTCGACTATCTCTTTCTGATTAAAAATTAGAATCAGTATATCTAGTGGGGTTTAGGTCTCTACCTGAATAAACAAGTATATAATTTCTCGCTCTCCTAAGATACTTGTCAATCCGATGTTCCAAACCTGGATTTGATTGATAACGATTGAGAATTCTCACTACATAATAAATGTCTAATCTTGTACACAACCTGACATACATGAGACTATCAACAACTGAAGCATAAGAAACTTTTCTCACATCCTCTTCCTCTTGTGATATCTTAGGACATTTCTCCTTGGAGAGGACAATTTCATGTATGGTCGGTAGTTGACCTTTCTTGAAATTCTTCATAGAGAATCTCTCTAGCACCTTATCAATATAAGATGTCTGAGAAAGTGCCAAGAGTTTGTTCTTTCTATCCCTTAAGATTTGGATGCCTAAAACTTAGCTCGCCTCTCTTAAATATTTCATTTGAAATTTCTCAGCTAACCAATTTTTTACATTTGACAAAGTTTCTACATCATTTCCAATGAGTAGAATATCGTCAACATAAAGAACTAAGAAAACCACTATCTTGTCTTTGATGTATTTATAAACACAAGCTTCATCAAAATTTTGCTCGAAACTATATGATTTAATAATCTCATTAAAGGTAAGATTCCAAGATCTAGATGCTTGTTATAATCCATAAATAGATTTAAACAACTTGCATACTTTCTGATTTTGCCCCATTTTCACAAACCCTTCTCGTTGAATCATACATATGTTTATTTCAAGAGAATGATTCAGAAAAGCTGTCTTGACGTCCATTTTCCATATTTCATAGTCCAAACTAGCGACAATGAACAAAAGGATATGAATGGATTTTAGCATGGCAACATGGAATGATGTCTCTTCATAATCGACTATTTCTCTTTGTGTATAGCCCCTGGCTACCAGCCGTGCCTTGAAAGTCTCTACTTTCCCATCTGTACCACTTTTTTTCTTGAAGATCCATTTACATCCAATGGGCATGACATCTTCAAGTGGATCTACAAGTTCCCAGATGGAATGTGGATGCATCGATTCCATTTTCAGGTTCATGGCATCCTGTCATTTTTTCTTTTCAAGATCATCCTTATCAGTGTTAGACACTAGGACATGTACCTCTAGTTCATAGTGAGTAGGTTATCTTACAACCCTCCCACTACGACGTAGCAAAGGAGTTCCTTAACAGGAACTGTGGTTTCTGTGTTGTCATTTCTCAGTTGATAATGAAGGTGTTCTGATCTCATCAGACACTAATTCCTCGAGAACTACTTTGCTTCGAGATTTGTAGTTTTCTTTGTAGTCATGTTCAAGGAATGTGGTATTTTTCGATACAAACACTTTTTGATCCTTGTGACTATAAAAGTATCCACCTATAGTCTCTGAAGCATAGCCAATGAATATGCATACTTCAGACCTTAAGTCTAACTTTCCAGTCTTAGGTCTAAGAGCGTGAGTTGGACACCTCCATTTACGAAAATGACGCAAACTGAGTTTGGAGCTATTCCATAACTCTAAATGTGTCTTGCTTACAGACTTAGAAGGCACTACATTCAAAAAGTATGTTGTCGTGTGTAATACATATCCCCAAAATGTAAATGGTAGTGATGAGTAGCTTAACATCGACCTAACCATATTTAATAAGGTTCGGTTTCTCATTTCTGAAACACCATTTGCTGTGGCGTTCTTGATGCTGTGAGTTGGGATATGATTCTATACTCCAACAAGTAATCCTTGAATTCTAAATCCAAGTAGTCTCCATCTCGATATGATCGAAGTGTTTTCTATGATTTACCTAATTGTTTTTTAGCTTAAGCTTTGAAGTCTTTAAACTTTCCAAAGGTTTCAGACTTTCTATGCATTAGGTAAGTATAACCATATCTTGAGTAATCGTAAATAAAAGTAACAAAATATTCATACCCACATCTAGCTTGTACATTGATCGGTCCACAAACATCACTATGCACTAGCTCAAGTGGTTCCTTGGCTCTTTGACCATTTTCAGTGAAATGTCTCTTGGTCATTTTATCCTCTAGACAGGATTTACAAATAAGAAGAGTTCCAATTATAGCTCTCTCAAAGAACCATACTTTGTTAACTTGTTTAACCTATCCAGATTAATATGTCCCAACCTAAGATTCCAAAGATATGTGTTATCATCATTATGAGAAACTCTTTGTCGTTTGTTACTTTTAGGTTTTGCTACTTTAAATAATTCAGAATTATTTAACGCGCATTCAGTCAATTTTAGCATATACAGTCCGTTCCATACTTTTGTATGACACATATTGAATCCATTCTTAGACATAAAAAACTCATTATTAATTAAACAAACTTCAAAAAATTGTTCATGCAGTAACGAAAGTGAAATCCAATTTCTCAAAAATCCAAGAATATAATAAACATCGTTCAAAACTAAATAATTATTTTCAAAAATAAGACGGACTGTCCGCATTGCTTTCGCTGACACGAGCACACCACTGCAAACTCTCACAATAACCTCGTCATCAGCCAGCTCCCTTGATGAATCAAACATCTTCAAAGAAGAACATACACGGTTAGTGGCTCCTGAATCCAGTATCCAAGATGACAAATCATATTCCACTAAACAAGCTTCAAGTAGAAGTAAATCATGTTTACCTTTATTTTTAAGCTCGGAGAGATACTTGTTATAGTTTCTCTTCTAATGACCTTCAACCCCACAATGGGAACATTTTCCCTTGGGCTTGTTGTTGTTCTTGTTATTCTTGGCTTTCGGCGGTGTCTTAGATTTATACCCTTTCTTGTTCTTACCTTTGACCATACCATTGATCTTCTTCATCTTTTTTACTTTTATAACAGTGCAAGAAGACTTTTGCTCGGTAACATTTGCCTCGCCCTCTTTGATCATTCTCTTATTGAGTGCCTCAAAAGTTTATAGTTCATTTAATAATTAGGTCATGTTGAATTGTAACTTGTTCATAACATTGTTGGTGGTGAATGCATAAAAAGAATGTATGAACGATTCAAATATAATGCTGACTTGAGTTTGTTCATCAATGGTCACCTCATGTACTTCTGCCTCATGCATTACATTGATCATGTTCTAAACATGCTCACACACAAAAGTGTCTTTCTTCATCTTGGTCGTCATGTAGCTCCTAGTAGCCTCATGACGACTTTGATCAAATTGTTGCCCAAACATCGCCTGTAGAGATTCTATAATCTCATAAACAATCTCCATGCTCTCATGACTGGTTCTCAGAACATCATTCATGCTCACAATCAAATAGCACTTCGCTTTGTTGTTGGACTGAATTCAAACATCAAACTTATCCCAAACATTCTGAGGGACATTGACAGCGGGCTCCTCAGGATATTCCTCAATAAGAACAAATTTGGGGTTCTTACAAATTAACATCAAGTTTAAATTTGATTTTTATCTTATGAAATTATCACCATTTCAGTTTCTCAAGTGCAAGTAAAATAATAATAGTGTTGCCTACATAATAATAACTGAAAAATAAAATATACACAATTTAATATAATTAAAATAAATATCCAGAATTTGAAAAGTAAATGTGATGCATGAATGCAACATAATAAACACACAAATTTAACATTTACTAATCACGATAAAATAATCCAACAATTAACGTGTCACCTTAAGGTCGGTCAAATTATTCTTAAACAGTATATGAGACATTCTCATCCTTATTAATTAAAACTTAAATTATCTCATATTTTCTCTTTCTACAATAATGTATCACTTATTCGGTCAGGTCACAATTATCTACATGAAAGCTTAATTGTGATTTTGTGAGTGTAATCCATCATTTCATATTCGATTACTTGATTTAGAATATACCACTTTAGGGCCGGTCAAAACTAAATTACATCACTTAGTCATATTTTCTTAAGAAGTTCAACATTGGTATTGATACAGTTCGAAAGCTTCCTTAGGAGGATTAAAACAATGCCATCTCGAGGCCTTTACTGTACCTCACGGTGTTGTACTAATAATGGAGACCATAAGTTATATTGACATGTCAACCTTTTCCCAATCACTATTTTAGGATAATATGTTTCTATTTTAACTAATCAATTAATTTCAAATTAATTACTAGTTAAAATAATAAACTCATGAATGTGTAATTAACAGTTAATCCAATCTAATTTGTCTAAGTTCATTTAACCTTCTAAAGAGCCTAAGTCATAACTAGGTGAACTTAGATTAGCTAATTAATCACATTCATCAAACTTTAATGAAAATGTTTTACTAAAGTTGATTATCTAAAATTTTACAATATCCTTTAGAGTGGTGTGGTTACTAAGTTTTAACTAATTAAAACCTAGAAGTTTACATGCAATTTATTTTTCAAAACAATTCATATAAACATATTAGGACAATCCTAATAAATAATATTTCTACTGACGAGATGCATGATTAAATAAAATTGTGTGGGGTGTCATTTATGGCATGTGATCGACTAATGCATGGTCATGTTATCAATCATATCAATAAACATTTATTTAACAAGTAAATAAAATAATATTAGACCAAGTGACTATTGAGTATTTGTACATTACAATCATTGAAATAAAGAAATGAGATTACAAATAGGACTTCAAGATTACATATTTCCAAAATATCTGATTCTTCACTTGATGTCCATCTTCATGATCTTCAAGCTTCGAATAAAACTTTTTTAATTAGGAAAAACTATTTTTCTTAATTAAAAATTATCTCTATAATTATCTTTTAAAATGACTTTGTCAATAAATAATTTATTGGCTTGGTCAAACTTATGTCAAACCTAATCAATTAATTAAGCTTTCATTTTCATAAAATTAAAAATTAATTTAAAATTACATTAATTTTAAAATTAAAAAGATAATAGATAGAGTTAGGGTTATAAAAATAGCCTGCAGTGATAAGGTAAATTAGTATCAAGGTTTCTGTGAAACTTTTCTCGATGTGACAACAGTTGTCACCAGTGATAGGACTCTTCCACTGCCACCCATCACCCACTGACCTAGAGGCACCGCCGATGCCAATTTTTCGGCGAGCTCGCCGCCGGAACCGATTTTCAGTCTCTAGATCAACACTTGAGATTTAGAGATTTATTGAGAATGATTAATCCTCTGAGAGAATACGAGGACTATTCTCACAGAGCTTTTTGATTAACTTTTTAATCACAGAGAAAATTCACCCTGATAACAATCGTGTTCTCCACTCTCTAGCAGTTACCGTGATCCATCATAGTGCCTCACGGCACTGTGCGTCACGGCACTGTGCGTCACGGCACTGTGCGTCACGACACTACTATAGTGTCGTGTGACACTACAATATTGCACACCAATTACTGTAGTATCATGTGGCACTATAGTAGTTCATGTCAATCTCTGATTTTCAATCAGTGATTGCCATGTGATAATTACTGTGAATTAAATATTTATTTTAATTAGATAAATATCTAGATATCGGTTAATTCAAAATTAATATATCTGATTATCTCTATCAACTAACTTATCTGCTAGTTCACAAATAACAGATTTAATTGATACAAATTATTATCTAATAATAATTTATAATTATCTAATTTCACAAATTAGATATTCTATCTCACTGATCGATAATTAGAAAATCAATCAATATAATTATATATATATATATATATATATATATATGTGTGTGTGTGTGTGTGTAATTTCTGAATTTTATATATAAATAATTCAATTAATTTTTAGTTAATTAATCACACATAATTATCTCATAATTACACACTTACCCCGGAAAAAAAATTACTTTTACAAGTCAGTCCTTTTCTCGTGTCCTTAAATTTTCACACTCTAGACTGCATAGTATAGATGTGACTTGGAGACTATGGGCCTACAATATTAAGCTCCAATAAACTAGATTATTACTTAAACTCTTTAAGTAGATAATATTATTTATTAATTCCATTATTACTCCACTATAAATATGAAATTGCACTATTAGAGACTATGGAATGTATTTACAGAGTATTCTCGTGTAGTCCATTGATATAATCATTTCACGTAATTCTATCCTTCAATTATTGATTCGTAAATTAAAGCTGGTCAAAATTATAGTTTTACCCTTCTAATTACCTCTTGATCTTTAAGTATCATTAATTCACTAGTGAATGACTATTTTATAATAGTATTATAAATTTGAGCTCAATAACCACTCAATTCTATAATTAACACTTAAATGAACTAATATACGATCTGTTAGGAAAGTTTGGATTCAAAATCTTGTAAGATCATGTTCCTAGCCATCCATATCACTGAATCTCTAAAATAAAAGTCACTAGTCAATTTTATAAGCAAACTTTAACGAGTGAATCAAAAGATCAAGTGGACATGTATAAGAGTTGATAACTACTCATGATTTAGACTTATCTACATATGATCATTAGATTGATGTGTATTAAATCTTTGTGATAAATGGTACGCTAATAAACATATTTATTCACATTGGCCCTGTCATATATAATCTTATTATATAAAGTACATTCACTAACATGTCTATCTACATCAATGATTTGGATCTAGATCACATGCATTCATAATTCTTAGTGAACCGTACTAGCAACCATCATACCTTAATATGTTGCTGACATTTTTATTCATTATCTATGATCTTAATCATTCCGTACTAATACAACATCATAGTCTCATTAATGAATATGAAATTTTCAGATATTTATATAAATTATTCAACAATAATTTAAAAAATAATTATAAGAAAAATATAATTTCATTAAATTTTATATTAGAGTGTCAATACATATTCTTTGAGGGCATAACCCCCAACAATACGCTGTAGTCTTAAGTGCTTCACCATATAGTGATTCTTGTAAGGTATAATGACTAATCATACTCCCCACAATGTTCTTAAGCATTCTGTTTTATCTTTCAGCAACACAATTCATAGTAGGCGAACCTGACATATTGTACTGTGGGGTAATACCGCATTTCTCTAAGAATTCAACAAACCGTCATCGATGTTGTTCACTTGAACTGTCATATTTACCATAGTACTCAACACCATGGTCAGCCTTAAAAGTTGGTAATCAATTTCAACCTTAAAAGTTTTGAACACGTTCAATGACTGTGACTTTTCATAGATGAGATATATGAAGCCATATCTAGAAAAATCATCTATGAACGTTATAAAGTATTGTTGACAATTCCAAATAATAGAAGGAAATAGCCCCTAAATATATGTATGTATAAGTTCTAAGATGTCCTGAGTACTGTTCGCTTCAAATCTCATTTTATCGGTTTATTTACCCCTTATAAAATTAACACAAACATCAAAATCTGTGAAATCTAAGGGACCAAGAATTTTTTTCTGACACAAGTATCTCTATTCTCTGTCTAGAGGTATGACATAATCTCTTGTGCCATAATACAGTCAAATTCTCACTGGTTAATTTTCTTTTAGTACCTCATGTACTTAATTGAAGGAATTCATTAAATGAAGCAATTGTGTCAAGTAAATAAAGATCATCAAGACTTGATAAAAAATCAAAACCAATCAAATTTGAATCATGAAACAAACTAAATTTTTTGTTTCCAAAAGAACAAACATAACCAACTTTGTCCAAAACAGTAACAGAAATCGAATTCCTTCTAAAAGACGGTACAATAAAAGTTTCATCAAGACCCAGATAAAATCTAATTTTTAAAAATAATCTTAATTTCTCTATTGCTTCAACCTCAATTGTCTTGCCATTGTCAATGTAGATGTATCTTTCAGCATCATTTGGCTTTCGGTAATTCAGGCAACCTTGCAGAGACACACTGATGTGAATTGTTGCACCAGAATTCATCCACCATATATGTCTAGGAATCGAATTTAAATTAACTTCAGAACAAACCAAATTAAGAAGCATACATTTCTTAGCACACCAAACGTGATAGTTGGTGCATTGCTTCTTCCTATGGCCTTCAGCTCCACAGAAAAAAAAACAACAACCATTACCATCTGAATCACCGATTTCTTTTGTTGTCTCTTGTGTGGTGCAGTATCCGCGGCTTCCCTATCCTTCTTCCTTTTCTTTCCCTCACCCTTATCTTTAGAGGTAGAGGCTATGTAAGCACTCTTTATCTTATCTTACTTCACCATTTCCTCTTCCTAAACACGGTGTGATATAAACTCATTAGTAAACCAAGTCTATTTCTGACAGTTATAACTCACCTTAAACTGGTTGAACTGCGCTAGAAAGGATATCAAACCAGATGCACAAGCAAGTTTTCAGAGAGTTCAAGCTTAAGTGTTTTCAAGCATAAAACAAGATGATACATTTCCATGATATACTCTATGATGTTGCCTTTACCCTTATACCTCGTTGAAATTAGACCTACCAAGAGCATACCATTTTCTGCCTTTTCGTTCTTGACAAATCTCTTTTCAATATTTGCAAGGAAATCCTTAGTCATAGTAATCTTTTCAGATATAGTGCCCTGAATGTTTCTGGAATGACTTTCTTCATGATCATCATACACATACGATTTGATTTATTTTACTTTTTCATATCCCTATTTTCATCTGAGATACTCTTATATGTAAGTGGTGAAGGAGAATCAACCCTTAACGCAAGGTCGATGTCCATGACTCCAAGAACTATCAAGATGTGCTCTTTCTAGGACTTGAAGTTTGTGCCATTTAATACTTTACTCTCTTGATGCTGGCAGTAATATTAGCATGAGTAATAACTTGACAGAGAACAATTAACCAACCTACAAGCTCATTAAAGTCTCAAAAAAATAATAAATTCAAACAAAGTAAAACTCATCTCAAGACACCGGACACTCCATTAACAATTTGACTTTGATCAAAACTATTAACTAAATACGTGTTATTTTGGTGTAGTAATCAAACATTGATGATAAAAAATATATCAAACAATAAACATTCCTTTGGGTCGATTTATTATTCACATATAAAACTGAATAATCATCACGTTTTTATTACCACAGAATTACATGTAATTCTATAAAATATTTACCTTCTTTCGGGCTAGTAAATATTCACATAAATTCCACGCACATAAAATTTTGTATTTTAAGATAAAATTAATTTTCATAAAAGATGTCACTTTAGCGACATATTGCTTCAATTAATTCATAACAATATATATATATATATATATATATATATATNTTCAAATTTAAAATTATATCGTAATTAAACCTTAAAATAATTGATAAACAATTAATTTTTTTCAATCCTTAAAAAATAATTTTGAAATTATTTAATCAAATAATTCGTAAAACTAAAATAATTAAATAATTAAAACCAATTTTTTAATAAGAAAAACGAGGATGAGCAGCATCTCCCAAATGTTGCGGGCTTAGAGGCCCGCAACCCAAACAGTAATTTTTTAAAAAAAATGTGTGAAATCCTAGGGTTTTCACCCTTTGCATCGCGGCTTCCCCTGACAGTCGAGACTAAGACCGCGACTTCCCCAGACAGCCACGGCCAAGGCTGAGACTTTCTGTTACAGCCGCGATATTCTGTCACAGCTGTGGCTTTCCTTCCCGGTGCGGCTAGACTACCGCGCCGATGTCCTTCCACCACCAGCCGTCAACTACGTCCGACAACCGTTCGAATTTAATAAAATAATATACCGGAAAAAATACCGTTCTCAAATCTAATAATTTATCAAATTCAAGAATTCTAAAATATAAACATACAAATACATATAATCATGGATCTAAACTTAAAAGTCGATTCTCAATGTTTCAACATGAATAACTCTGATACCACTAGTTAGATAAAATTCTTAATGGTATAAACTGTATCTTAAAACTCCAAGAACTCATGTTGAACATATCAAGAATCAAATAACTGATAAAGCGGAAGCATATCCGAATCCATGACGATAGATCACAATTTAGAGCCGAGCGGTTGACATTTCAAATCTACATGATTCTCTATGAGAGTGTCCTCTTTGATTAATTTTCTTTATTTTCTCTCTAACGATGAGATATTAGAGGGAATATAATGGTTTTCTTTAATCGTGTGACCTGAAACCATAACCTCTTATAGGTAACATATCTATTATCTTTTGGTATTTTATTTTAGCCCAAAATAAAAATAGAAATCACTCTAAAGTTTTTACACATCAAAAAGTCTACAACCTATCAGATACATTAAAACTCAAATTACTAAAATCTTAGCCAATCACTTTTAATTAAGTTTAAACTTATTTAACTGTCTGCAACACATAATCGTTGACTTTTAATTAGGATTAAACTTGGATTAAGTAACCAACACAATCATGCACCAACTTTTAAGCTATTATATGATATTGATAATTCTAGTAATTATTTAATATAATTTGACGCTAGCTAGTTGGACTTGACTATGTCCAAAAGTAAATCGTTTACTACTGCCTGACCTGTCCAAATTAAAAGGATAATTGTCTTTCTATTTATCATTTGCTTGAGTTGTTGGGAAACTTGCAGTAAGAGAGAGCTAGATGGGAACTGAGGCTCCAAGCTCCATGGATGTGGCTATGGATGGCAAAGAGATTGGAACTGAGGCCCCAAGCTCCATGGATGTGGCTATGCATGGCAAAGAGATTGGTTTTGTTGCTGTTGCTGATCATGAAAAGCTTGATGCAGGTGCTTTGTTTGTTCTTAAATCTCGAGGTTAGTCTATCTCTGCTTAAAATCCATTACTTATCATTTATAATTACAGATGCTAATGTGTTAATTATTACATTTGAGTAATCTATTTTTCATATTTCAACGAGTTTATTATTGTAAGTTGTCAAATTGGTTTGTTCTTTTATTTGTTTTTTTTACAACAGTTTTTAAGTCTCATGTGGGGAATAATAAAAATGTATTTTTACAAATAAAATGGATTAAAATTCTATGTTTTGAAAAAGTTAGATTAAATTTACTAGCAGTTCTATTATCCAGTTAATCATGAATGGTAAACCTCTCTCTCTGGGATTAGGGTATATCATATATGTATATATTTTCAATCTTACACTTTACAATCCCTTTTCATTAAGAGAAACTTTTATAAAAAGTCTATAAAAAATGATTTTGAGACATTTCTCTGTTTTTTAATGAAATTGTCTTTTTTACAGTAAAAAAATAAGTTGTTCAATTGATTTAAAATTTTAGTTAAAATTAATGATTGCTAGACTCTGATTTAACTAGCATAAATTTTAACGGCAGAATGTTAGAGTGATTAGGGATGTAGAAAAGCTCGAAATACTTGAAAGTCCGATAAGCTTGTCAAAAATTGGCTGACCATGGTCTGGAAACGAGATTGAAAAATATAGTTATCCGACTAAACTCCGAGATCTTACCGTGCCTGACTAAGATCTAACAGTAATTTTTATTAGATCTATCATAATCTGACATGAGTTTATTTTAGTATTATTTCCTATAAAAAAATATCACGTTTCATTAAAAAGTCAAAATGTCAAAATGTCCTAAGTTTTTCTCAGGCAATCTATTTTTAATTTAATTAGTCCATTTTATTTTAATCATCTCAACTTTAATCCGTACAGGGTCATGGATGCACTGCGGCTTCCACATAACGACGTCGATAGTAGCTCCGGCGCTCTTGAGCCTTCCCTTTGCGCTGTCGTTGCTTGGTTGGATTGGTGGAGTTCTTGCCCTCATTCTCTTAGGTGTCGCCACTTTCTATTCCTACAATCTCTTATCTTTGGTTTTGGAGCATCAAGAAGAGCTCGGTCATCGCCAGCGTCGCTTTCGTGATACGGCTCGCGACGTTCTCGGTTTGTTCTTGTTCTAATTAAGATTTTCACTAACGCTACGACTGATCAGTATTTCATTTTGAATTGATTGTAATTTCGTAGATAATAGTGCCGTTGTTCTTGTTGTGATTATGATTTTCTCCAAGGCTAGGACTGTTCAGATTAGTCTGTCACTTTTTACCATAGATTTTTAACATCTGAGATTGATTGTCTTTTCTTAGAAACAATAAATTTTCTGAAGTGTTCTTGTGATTCTAAAGTTGATTTTAAAAGATTATTCTCTCTTTTAGGACCAAGATGGGGGAAGTATTTTGTAGGTCCACTTCAGCTGGGAAAATGCTATGCTGGAGTTGTTGCTTCCATTCTTCTGGGAGGGCAGAGCCTGAAGGTAATTTGCTCAGCGACTAATACAAAAATTAGTCTACCAATTGTTTTCTTCTGCAACTAAATTGCTTAACATTTTGACAAATTTTCATTTACTTATTGCCATTACTTTTAGTTGTCCAGCTTTCTTTCTACAATCAATCTTTAACTTTTTATTATGACTTGGTTGACAGAAACTGCTTTTATTAGTCTTTGTGCTCATTACCATTCTATTTGTCTCATTGATGATTGAATCTTGTTTGCTCTTTGAAATACTAAGATTCAGCATAAAAAGTAAGTTTCATCTTACAAATATGACATCACATAATTATGTATTGAACAAGAATAAGAGGAAGAAAAAACTTGTCAAAAGATGTATGTAGGTTTAAATAAAATGTCATAGTTAGTATTTTATTTCTGTTCAGTTTTCTGGATGAAATAATTCCCTAGGCCTATATTCTTTTCTGCTTAACTTTCTTATTTTGGTGACAGTTCCTTTACTTGCTTTCAAATGCAAATGGAACAATGAAGCTTTATCAATTTATTATTATCTTCGGAGTCCTTATGCTGATTTTAGCTCAAATTCCATCCTTCCATTCCTTAAGGCACATCAACCTTGTCTCTCTCACCCTCTGTCTTGCTTACAGTGCTTTGGCCACGGCTGGTTCTATATCCACAGGTATGATTTAAGAAATAAGGAAAACACGGTTTGTTGTACATTTTTTTTCTGATGTACTTTCTCTAAACGCATTTAGGGATTTTCCTTTACAGGGGACTCTAAGAATGCACCTCCAAAGGACTATTCTATCACAGGCTCTGAGGTAAATATGGTCTTCGGCGCCTTCAATGGAATTTCAATTATCGCATCCAATTATGCTTGCGGAATTCTTCCTGAAATTCAGGTATTTGCCACTTTCATCCTTTTAAAGTTCTTGTTTTGTTATTAAATCGAACTAGGCAATTTATAACCCCAGGTCATGATTTGAATATGAAAGTATCCGCTGTGCTGTGTAATTGTGGATTAGTGCACCGCCCGGGAGAATAGTTGGATAAAAGATTAGACACCTAAATATAAATGAAGTATTTTCTTCTTATGATACAAGAACTGTGAATTTGCAGGCGACCATAGCACCACCAGTAAAGGGCAAGATGTTTAAGGGCCTGTCCCTTTGCTATTCTGTAATAGTAGCCACATTTTTCAGTGTAGCAATCTCTGGCTATTGGGCATTTGGTAATCAGGCAAAGGGAACAGTTCTTGCTAATTTCATGGATAATACGAGGCGATTGCTGCCTACTTGGTTCCTTGCCATGATCAACTCCTTCTGTCTTTTGCAAGTATCTGCAGTGGCTGGGGTAAGACGCGGAGACCTTGTAAAATCCAAGTAGTTTTACTTTTTGTTCAGCAACAATGCAGATATCAACATCCAAGTTTCGCAGAAAATACAATTCATTCATTATATCATTCTTAGGTTGACATTTTATGAATTATATTACCACACACAGCCCATATAAGGAAGCATGATATTGTATTTCATTGGAGTGGACTCCACCAGGATTAGTATTTTCCTACCATTGAGGGAGTACTACCCAGTTGAGTTTCCAATGCAAAACTTTGTTTAGATGATAAGATGAATTTAATCATCAGAATTATTTGTTAAATATTGTTTACCCAAAATTTTTCTTCTATGATATCATGTTAAAGGATCATTACTCAATTGAGTTTCTAATTCAAAAACTTTGGAGACAGTGGCAATTTAGCAGGAACATATGGAAGTCTTAGTATCACTGCAGACTGCTTCATAACATACTCATTTTGTCCTCACGAGTGCACATGGGTTTTATCTACAGGTTTACCTGCAACCGACAAATGACATTTTCGAAAAGAAGTTTGCAGATCCAGAGATGAACCAATTTTCTGTGCGTAACATTGTGCCAAGGTTGATTTTTCGGTCGCTATCAGTGATAATAGCAACTACTTTCGCTGCAATGCTACCATTCTTTGGAGATATATTGGCACTGTTTGGAGCATTTGGTTGCATCCCTTTAGACCTTATTTTGCCAATGGTTTTCTACAATGTGAGTTTCAAGCCTTCAAAGCGTGGTTTACTCTTTTGGGGAAACACATTGATAGCTGTAGTGTCGTCTGTTTTGGCTGTAGTTGGAGCTGTGGCTTCAGTTCGACAAATCATTTTGGATGCTAAAACTTTTCGTTTGTTTGCTAACATGTAGACTAAAACATTATTAGAAATCAATTATCTACCTTTGTGGTTAGATTCCCCCCCCCCCCCC
>QANY01012253.1:194995-233562 GCA_003255025.1 Datisca glomerata
CCCCCCCCCCCCCCTCCTCCTCCCAAGCTACACTACAAGTCATGTTACAGTATCGAGAGGGTACGTTATAGTGTTATAGAAGTTTCTGCGAACATACCGATACCGATACGTAGATTACTAATACGTAAGGGGATGACAAACGAGTCACGAGTTACACTGAATTAAATGGTAACCTGTGAAAACGATAAGTGATATGACGGATTTTTTTGTTAAATTGTATCCCTAGACTAACCATTTTGCAGAAATGTATCAATGCATTAATTTTTGTTTCCCCTCATTCCTCACTCACCTTTCACTCAAAATGCATTTATGAAGTTACATGTTTACCCTTCACATCATTTCTCCTTTTTTTTTTTCATTTTTACATTTTTTCTTCGTTTTCTTCTTCGTCTTTTTATTTCTTCATGCAAAAGAAAAATATTTATTTATTATCTTTTTCATGTTCATGAATTTTTTAGAAAGATTTAATTATTATTTTTTTTTGAAAATAAGTTTTTGCCCGTTTTTACAGATCTGAATCAGAAGATCTGAAGACCAACTAGATCTGACCCAGGTCTAAAAATGAGCTTTTGCCTATTTTTATATATCTGAACCATATCTTGCCACATGCCAAATCTAAAAATGGGGTTTTGCCCATTTTTATGCAGCAATTCTTTCTTTTAGTTCTTCTTCGACGTTTTACTTTTTTTATTTTAATCCTTTGACATTTTATTTTTGGATTATCATTCAAGAGGGTACACTAGCGTCGTGTACCTATCGTGTAAACTACGCAATGAGTACACTGATATTGTGTAGCCAACGTGTAGTCTACACGATGTGTACAGTGGCATCGTGTAACTATTGTGTAGTCTACACGGTGGGTACAGTGGCATCATGTAGTCTACACGATGGATACACTGACATCGTGTAGTTATCTTGTAGACTACACGATGAGTACACTGGCATCGCGTACTCTACATGATGGGTACACTGGCATCGTGTAGTTATCGTGTAGTCTACACAATGGGTACACTAGTATTGTGTAGTCTACATGATGAGTATACTGACATCGTATAACATTGTGTAGTCTACACGATGGGTATACTGACATCGCGTAGCTATCGTGTAGACTATACGATGGGTAAACTGATATCGTGTAACTATCGTGTAGACTACACAATGTCGGTGTAGCCAACATGTAGTCTATACGATAGCTACATGATATCAATGTAGTCAACGTGTAGTCTATATGATAGCCACATGATGCTAGTATACACATCGTCTACACGATAGGTACACGACGCTAGTGTACCCCCATGAATGACATTCCAAAAATAAAACGTCGAAGGATTAAAAAAAAATAAAGCGTCAAAGAAAAACTAGAAGAATGAATTGCTGCCCAAAAATGGGCAAAACCCCATTTTCAGATTTGGTTTGTGGCTAGATATGGTTCAGATCTGTAAAAATAGGCAAAAACTCATTTTCAGATCTGGTTTGTCTTCAGATCTATAAAAATGGGCGAAAACCTATTTTTAGAAAAAAAATAAATATTCTCAGAAAATTTATTAACATGAAGAAGAAAATAAATAAATATTTTGCATGAAGAAGTAAGAAGAAAACGAAGAAGAAGTGTAAAAAATGAAAAAAGAAGAAGGAGAAATGAGGTGAAGGATAAACATGTAGTTTCATAAATGTATTTTGAGTGGAAGTTGGGTAAGGAATGAGGGGAAACAAAAATTAATATATAAATATATTTCTGTAAAATAGTTAGTCTAGGGGTACAAGTTAACAAAAAACTCATATATGACACCCTATGCAAGATATTATATTTTAGTATGTAATAAAAATTTTAATTTAATATTGGATTTTTCAAATGATTTAAGGAACTCCTCAAGCTAATTACATAGAACATAACAAGATTTTTGTAGAACACAAGTTAGGATCTGGGTAAATGACAAGTTAATTACATAGAACATAATAGCAACTCCTCAAGATTTTTGAAAAAGAAAAAACACAGCTCAACATTTCAAATATTCATTTCCAGATGATGTCCGGGTGAATGACAAAAAAAACTAAGTTTTAAATTTTTTTTTATCAAAGTTACACTATATATTCTAAGAGGAATAAAGTAGTATGATTAAAACTCACGACATATAGGATATGTGTGTGGGGGGGTTAACCAACTGTGTCAACTCAATTTATCTAAGTTTTAAAATTGACTAGAGTAATTAATCTAGTTACGTAAATAGCATAGACAAATAGACGTAACTAAATTTCTTATGTCAAGAAATTAGTTATGACTCCACTTATTTTTATAACTAAATTAGTCATTCCGCTCATTTTTGTAACTTGTTCTCTCCGTTATTTTTGCAAACTGGGCTTCATATAGGCAATTTTTGTGGCTCCCCTTTTTTGTAAAAATCTATTATTAACCAAAATGTTTTGGTACATATGAAACTTGATCTCAAGAAATGTTAGCTCAAGTGGTAAAGGTTTGCTTCATTTCAGATCTAAATTGACTACTATTCGATGTTATCATTTCTCCAAGTCTATGTTTACTAGTATTGAAGTCAACGATTTACCCCAATCTGACTCTAAAACTTCCAACTTCTAAAGTAGTATACAATTCTTGTGAGATTAGAACATGAACACTACAAAAAACATATGAGTAAGTATATATATAATCTTAAGTTCTTAATATCAAGCAACTCCAACACGAACTATTTTGTAGTTTTCATTGGCATTTAATTAAGGAGTAGTTGGTAGACTGTGTAAAAGATGTCAAAGGTGGGAAAAGAACCCAAATACAGACAAAAAGTGGTAGAAAAGAATAGTGAACAACTCCAAAACTTCTAGAAAACTCATCCTCTTACTTTGACATAGTTGATAACTGAGTCAGAACCAGACAATGCACTTTTCTTACATAAAAATATTATGAAAAAATTAATTAAAATAATAGTGGCTTCATGCCTTGCAAAGACCGTTTTCCATATAATAGTACAAAACAACCTTCAAGACCATGAAGACTATGATATTGTTTTTTCTTTTTAATATCACACGGCTATCTTGACATTCAATAGCACAAATAAATATATTTTAGGGTAAATTACTCGTTTGCTCCATTACACCATGACATGTTCTTTTTCTTTTCAATTTTTGGATTCTCAATTATTTTTTAGAATCAATTTTTAGTTTTTTTTTGTTAGAATATTCAAGTCCTTATTATTTTTTTAATCAAACATTACAAAATGTTGACATTCGAGAATATACTGTAGATACTTGACATATTGCTAATTAAGTATTTAAATATTCTGTTTATCATTTTTGTTTTACGTGTATCATTATTTTACTTAAAGAGTAATGGCATGAGAGTTGACTATATTAATGTCAGTCATACATATGACTATATTAAATGCCAAAACAATATATAAAATAATAATGAAACTCTTGTGAACTATAGAATTAACACATTGACTTGGAGAGTTGGGAGACCGCAAAGAGAGAGCGACAGGGAGAGATGGGAAGTGGGCTCCAAGCTCCATGGATGTGTCTGTGAATGGAAAGGAGAGTGGATTAGTTGTTGCTTATGATCAACAGCTTGATGCTGGTGCTTTGTTGTGCCAAGTCTCGAGGTACTTACTCTTTCTTTCTTCCTTTCTTTTTTCTATTAGCTAAATATATAGTTGAAGAAGATATTAATTTTCTTTAGATATATATTAATCTCTCTCTAGAAAACTCTACTCTCTTGTTTTCTAATTTGTTTTACTATTAAAATAATTAAATATGCATTTTGTGGAAAAAAAATGCGCATATTAAAAGATTGTCAAATAATCTGGCATTTCAAATGTGTTATAATTTTTTCATCATAAAAGAGTAGTGGTGTTTAGTATTTACACAGCTCATGCCATTGCATGAGTCTAGGTGGCACGAGTTGATTGGTCAAAGCTTTTTGTACAATCCATGTACACCAGTACATATTTGTCACTTACACAGTGTGTATAGTACAAGTTGTGCTAAACAACATTTTATAAGATCTAGTAATCATCTATGTGGCATTCATGTCAGTAATATGGATAAAAAAATTGACCGAGTTTGACGGTCCATTTTGAAAATGTTGAATCACATTTCAAAAACTTTGTTTTTTTTCAAAATGGAGCCTTGTATATGAAATTTCTCATCCTTATTTACTCAAGTAACTATATTAGAAACTCACTTTAAAAAATAGTAATTTTTTTCAACTTTAGAGAAAATAGACAAGTTTTTTAACATTGATTGAGACTTGAAGAGACGATATTACACCTGATATTATAGATTTTCAAATCTAATTTTATTTTATTTTTTATTAATTATATCAATATTTAATCAAATATGTTAATTCTTTCGTTGTTTATATAGCTAATGCTGAATATAGAAGATATTAACTAATAAACACACTTCTTGTCAAAAAAATAATAAACATACTTTATTGATGTCTAGCATTAATTGACTCTCTATATTTAAGTAATGAGATGTGTCATTTAATTAGTTGTTGATTATATTAAAAATAAATAATTTTGGGTCAATCAATGATATATCATTGATTGACCTAAAATATTTCAAACACTCATATAATAGATTATGACGATTTGACGATCAGTCAATTAATGATATATCATTGATTGCCTGAAAATGTTTCAAATGCCCCTGTAATTAGATTGAAATTTTTTTGGGTCTATCAATGTGATGATCATCCAATTGTCTCAATATAATATATGGACGTTTGAAACATTTTCGACTCATCTTATTGATTGGCGTGAAAATGTTTCAAACACCACCATAGTAGATTGAGACGAATGAATTGATCAGTCAATCAATGATATATCATTGATTGACAAAAAAAATCATGATTTTAAAGCGGGTTTTAACGATTTTTAAAATTCAATTTTTTATTGATTTCTAGCATTAGTAGTTGACTTCCTTTTAATTAATCAAATTTTTAAAAATAATTTTGAGTAGTACTTCCTTAATTTAAGCATATTCCATATTTATATATTAACTATATACCACTGATTTACTAAAAAATTTGTCAAACACACCATAATCAGATTAGGGTTTTGGTCTACAATTATTGATAGTTATGAAAATCTGCTATTTACATAAAATTTTTAAAAAATTGACATTTCTTAAAACACCGCCTCTAAAGCTTTCTATCCCTAAAAAATTCCCTATTTACTTTGAGTCCAAGTGTCATGTAATTATTTAATAAGGATGTGCACGATTTGATTCGGTCGGTTAGTAGGTTATTTTTGTAATCAAACAGAATTTATCGGTTATCTAAGTAACTGAACCGCACAGAACCAATGAGTGTGTATATTAGAATCGAACCGAACCAAACTGAATCAAAATAATGGTTTCAGTTCAGTTTGTTGTAGTCAGTTCAATTATTTAGGGTTTATATATATTAAAATACTATTGAGGGTTTTCAAATATATATATATATTTCATGGTTATAACGGATTCAAACTTGATTATTATTTTAGAAAAAAGATAACTGTTCTTTAAATTAGTTGAACCGAATCGAATCTAAGGAATAAAACAACCAACCAAACTGATTCTATTCGGTTCGACCGGTTCGGTTAGTTTTTACACACCCTATTATTTAGATTTAGAGCTTCCAAATAATTGCTTGAACTCTTGGTATAGCAACCTCGAGTATTCAAATAGTGTCTTAAGTAGTTATTTGAAATATTAAAGTAAATATTTAAATACTTCAGGCAGAGAAGGATAATAATGTTATTCACAAATAAGACATGCTAAAATCTCTAAGTTGGGCAATCCAACAAATAAAGGATTTAATTAAACTTATACACTTTGGTCCTTTAGTAATTTACACTCAGTAAAGTTTTTAATTTAGCATTATTACTCCTTGAACATTTCAGATAGGTAAAATGTCCTCTGTACCTTAGAGATTTTGCATGTGAGATTTTCAACGCAAAAAATTGTCTTCTTATAAGTCAAAGGGTACGATCGTTGGTTGTAGTGTTTTTCTATTGTACGACGTTTAACGTGATAATTTCTAACGCTAGAAAAATTAACAAAAATAAGGCACAGATGATTTTACATGAAAGTTCAAGGAATAATGTTGCTGGTTTACAATTTTACTAACATAAATTATCAATGGTGGAAAGTGTAGGAGCCTAAGTTGAATTTAACTCCCTCAAATAAATGAACATTTCTTTGCAAAGACAGAAATTCATATTTTCTTTTCATTGATATGAAGTCTTCCATAAAATTAGTATTATCATATGTTGAACTTGGCGAGTGGAATGCCTGATCATGGTTGCACTGCGGGTACCACTTGACAACATCCATCGTAGCTCCGGCGCTTCTGAGCCTTCCTTCCTTTCGCGTTCGCATTGCTAGGGTGGGTGGCTGGCGTTGTTTGCCTCATTCTCGGAGCTTTGGTCACTTTCTATTCCTACAATCTCTTATCTGCTGTTCCTGAGCACCATGCTCTGCGTGGACGTCGCCAGCTTCGCTTTCGAGATATGGCTAGAGATATTCTAGGTTTGCCGCTTATCTGCTTGTTCATTGTCATCACTGCCTTTGATAGTAATTCTTTTTCATCATTAAAAATTTGCTTCTCCACGATGCAATGGAAGTGATGTATTTTTGAAGATTAGCTTGTCATTTGATTAAAATACAGGTGTATTATCATTTGAAGTGTTTCCATGTATTTGTAACGATAAATTTCAATTTTTTAATTTTAAACAATTTTTATTAAATGTACTTCTAATAGTTGTCAAGAAAAACCAGTTTTTGTTCTTTGATTTGCATTTGCAATGTAGTGAAGCTGAAAGAGTACTAGTAGATTGACATGGTTGATTTTATATACTTGTTAGAACCCAGTTGGGGTAAATATTTTGTAGGCCCACTTCAGTTTGGGACATGCTATGGTGCAGTTGTTGCGTGTATTCTTCTGGGAGGGCAAAACTTGAAGGTCATTTTCTCAGCAATTATCATGCTCTTTTAAAATACATCCTCAATTCTGCAAATTGTATGATTATGTTCATGCAAATCTTCTATGAAACAAACTTAGTCCCTTACCATGTTATCCTTTCTCTAGAATTTTTACTTCTTAAACCGGGGTCATTCGTTAGTGACGAAAAAAGTTTTACTTTCTACGTAACAGTTAATAGCTCAAATGGTAAGGCACTCAATTCCATCTTTTTAAACTCTAAAGTATGATTCTTCAACTCATGTGAGAGTGCAGTTTCCCCTTGCTAAAGGAGTTTGACTATATTTGAATTCTCATGTGCCAATTGGAGACTGCCATTCTACATGTCGCATTAAGAGTCTCAGTTACTCTCTAAATGATCAAGTATCAGCTGTAAAAAAGATTTTTACTTTTGGATCACTTTGTTTCATAGGTAAAGTAGCAGAACGATGTATCAGAAAATTGTAGCTCATCATTGAGCTAATCTGGGAAAAGAAATCTTGATCTCCAAACACGACTAGAAAATATATAATTTCAGTGCATATTTCTTTTGCATTTCGGTAAAATGATATCTGGGAATGTGTATGGAGCCGTATCATTTTCCACTTACGTTTTCCTTTTCAATGGCAGTTCATTTACTTACTTTCAAAAGTAAATGGAACAATGAAGCTTTACCAATTTGTCGTCATTTTTGGAGTCCTAATCCTCGTCTTGGCTCAAATTCCTTCCTTCCACTCCCTAAGGCACATCAACCTTGTCTCTCTAACCCTTTGTCTTGCTTATACTGCTTGCACTACATCTGGTTCGATTTCCATAGGTAAGAAGCTAACAAAAATACATTGAACTATAAGTATATTTCTTCTTTTATATACTTTTTAAGTGCATTTATGAATTTTCTATTGAAGGGTATTCTAAGAATGCTCCTGCCAAGAATTATTGTCTTAGGTTCTAATGAAAACAAGATGTTTGGTGCCTTCAATGCAATTTCAATCATTGCAACCACATATGCTTGCGGTATTATTCCTGAGATACAGGTATTTAAGTTACTTCCATCCTTTTGAAGATAGCTATGAAATTTAAGAGAAAAAAATCAGAGAACATATATAGTGTGCTATAAAATGTCAAATCTTTTCAAGATATATATGAATCTTTTTCAGGCGACCATAGCACCACCAGTGAAGGGGAAGATGTTCAAAGGGCTGTGCATCTGCTATTCTGTTATAGTAAGCACATTTTACAGTGTAGCAATCTCTGGGTATTGGGCATTTGGCAATCAGGCAATGGGAACGATTCTTGCTAATTTTATGGGTGATAAGAATCCATTGCTGCCTACTTGGTTTCTTGCAATGACCAATGCCTTCTGTCTTTTGCAAGTCTCTGCTGTTGCTGTGGTAAGTTACTCATCAGACCTGGCTCATTTCTGTACCATTGTCAATTTAGTCTATATAGGTTTAAATTTGGCAAATTAGTCCCTAAACATTCAAATCATTGTCAATATACACCCTGCATTGACATTTGTTAAGTACTTTCATTATCAATGTAACGTAAACCTTTACACATAGTCTATTTATGCGAAACGTGACATGAAGGTCACCATGCATTTATCAAAAAACACCGATACATGAATCTGAAGTGTTGTTTATTATAAAGCAGATTGTTTCATTTATTTGCATTTTGGCAGCAACAAACGAATTGTTTAAAAATTGTTACCAACATGGGTTCTTTCTGCAGGTTTACTTGTAACCAACAAACGAATTGTTTGAAAAGAAGTTTGCAGACCCAAAGATGAATCAATTTTCAGTATGCAATGTCGTGCCAAGGTTGATTTCTAGGTCACTATCAGTGATTATAGCTACTGTTTTTGCTGCGATGTTACCTTTCTTTGGAGATATAATGGCACTGTTTGGAGCATTTGGTTTCATTCCTTTAGACTTTATTTTGCCAATGGTTTTCTACAATGTGACTTTCAAGCCTTCAAAGCGTGGGTTAGTGTTTTGGGGAAACTCATTGATAGCAGTAGTGTCGACTGTGTCGGCTGGAGTTGGAGCTGTAGCTTCAGTTTGACGAATCATTCTGGATGCCAAAACTTATCGTTTATTAGCTAACGTGTAGAGGTGATGGCTAGATATTGATAATTAACATCTGTAGAACTGTGTATAAACTATGAATGATAGTGTCAAAATTGTGTCGTTTCGCACACAGTTAGTTATCTGTTATTAACCTTGTCTTTAGTCTATTAATTTTGTTAGTTTTGGTGAGAGTAATCTTAATGTATTTATACCATTTGTAATCGGGTTGAACAAGAATGAGGAAATAATCAAGTATTCTATTCTCTCACTTCTCTCTTTCCCTTCTCTGCAATACTTTCTTGCCTTTCTTTCTTTATGATCAGAATCCTTTATGGTAAAGCTGAAGACTGGCAATTTAGCAGGAACATATGAAGTCTGAGTAAACAGTTCACTATGAACTTAGTTTCTGGGTATCACCGCAGATTGCTTCATAACATACTCATTTTGTCCTCGCAAGTGCACATGGGTTTTATCTACAGGTTTACCTGCAACCAACAAATGACATTTTCGAAAAGAAGTTTGCGGATCCAGAGATGAACCAATTTTCCGTGCGTAACGTAGTGCAAGGTTGATTTTCCGGTCGCTATAGGAGACGATAGCAACTACTTTTACAGTTTCGCTACAATGCTACCATTCTTTAGACTCCGTTTGGTCTTAAAATTAATTGAAAACAAGTTTGAATTATGAACGGTTCGTGAATAGAATATTAAAAAAATTTCTAATTAAATTAAATAACTTAAAACTAAACATCATGCGATTATAAATATACGACATTAAACGAGAAGAAGAAACAATTTTTTCACTTATATTTTGTATCGGAGAATTTCTGAACTGATGGAATTCTTTCAAGCGTTCTTCGTGTTCTTCAAGATTCGGGATCTGAATCACGCACTTGAACTCCAAGAACGATTTATGAATTCCGTCCACCAACAACCACCCGTTAATTTCGGAAATATATCTCACGAGAATTTTATGTAGAAATTTGAGTGCGGGCTCTCAAAACGATTGAAGAAGAAAAATTGAAAATTTTCTCATTCAATATAATTTTCGGCAGCAACAGGGAGGGAGGGGAAAACGTTTGTCTCCTTTTACTTTTTTAACAAGCAACTCTATCTTATCCATTATCTGCAATTGGATTACTATTAGATGATAAAATGTAATTTTTGATATTTATAAATATATCCACATATTTTCAAAATTTTGAAAATCTGCCCTTATATTCATAATTACCGAAAATTATAATATTTTTTAGAGTTTGAGTTGTATCGAGATTCATCAATCCAATTGATAATGTGATCATTATCAATTAATTAATTAATTTATTTTTTATTTACTAATTATCCAATAATTAAAAAATAATAAACTAATTAATTTCAATACATATAATCACACTTAACTAATTAAGTGACATCACCCATCACATATAAATGTAGGAAATATGTTTTGGCACCAAAACACATTTTGATCCAATTTACTTTGTTTCTCTATTCCTGTTCTCGTGAGCTATTTCTGAGATCGAATGAATACATATGGACAAAGCTATGGATTCAAATACATGGTGAATTTATCTTCATAAATTCATGACCTATTTAATCCTGATCGTACGACTCTACTATAGGTTCGTGCTGGATCAACTCTAGATTCATGCGCGATACGTTTTCTGTTGTTGTAAATAAAAACTCTTTTATTTTCACGGTCCACAAAATATTTTAACATAATACTCATCGTGTATATCAGTAACAATAGAGAAATATAAAATTACCATTTTACCCCTCTTATTATTATTTCCTTAACTCCTTTATTGACTGTGAATAAGAAAAACATAATAGTGAATTGTCTCGTACAATTCACAAGTCTTAATCAATGACTCAATTCATTGAATATCTGGCCATGTTAATTTATTCATACACCCATCAATAAAGCATAATGTGATATTGTTACTTTCACAATCGAACCACGAAATTTCATATCTGTGAATCATGAAATTTTAACTTAATTGAATTACAATCCCAACAATTGAGGTATTGACCGCCGATTCAAACTCACTCATTTGACATATCAATGATTGCAACTAACTAAGTCGGACTACGTATTCACCTCAAGATTAATGTCATTACGAAAATACCCTTAAGGTGTAACAATTAGATTTCGAGCTTGGTAAACGGTTTTGGGCTCTAAACTAATTTGTTACCGATCTATTCAACATGTTCATAATATGTTTAAGTTAACCATTTGAGTCTCCACTCCCATGTCCCAAGCTTGACATCCATTGATTCAACCTAACAGTCGTAATCGAATTCGACTGTCAAGTCGTTACTAAGACTGCGAATATCATTCTGAACTTTCTCAGAAGAGTTCGTCTAGAGATGTTTCTGTCTTCACTTTTCATTCGTTGATGAAAGTTTTATGACCTGAATAATTTATAAACACACTTTAATTTAAAATAAAAAATTTAATTTATTCATAAAATTTAATAATACTAATATCTGAAAAATAACTAAATATAAATAAATAGTCATTACACGTTGAATATGGACATATTCCAACAATATTTTGACACTGTTTGGAGCATTTGGTTGAAACACAATGATGGCAACGTGAGTTTCAAGCCTTCAAAACGTGGTTTACTGTTTTGGGGAAACACATTGATGGCAATAGTGGGCTATAGTTGGAGCTGTAGCTTCAGTTCAACGAATCATTTTGGATGCTAGAACTTTTAGTTTGTTTGCTAACATGTAGACTCAATTATGAAACCAAATATCAATCTTTGTACTTAGATTTTTTTCCCTCCCTGAAAATAAAACTACAGGTGATGTTGTAGTATGGACTACTGAGAGGGTACAATCCCATTTTGAGTTACTGGATTGTCACAATAATGGTGACCGTATAGATAAGTTTTTTACTATACGAATACCGTGATAGTGTTGTAGAAGTTCCTACGAAGATATTGAAGTTCTTGCGAAGATACTGATATATGGATTATTAATACGTTACTGGACGACATATGGATCATGAGTTACATTAGATGACAATCTACAAAAATAATAACGAGTATATTACACCTTATGCAAGGTATCATAGTTTAGAATGTAATAGAAAGTTTGAATTAATATTGGATTCTTCAAATGATTTAAATGAGGAATTCCTCAAATTTATTAGCTAGAAGATTTTGTTAGAGTATAACAAGTTAGAATCTTGGTCTCCAATTCCATAGCTTGTAAGAAGAAAAAGGAAAACACAGCTCAATATTTTAAATAGTCATTTCCAGATAGCTATTAGTGGTGAAAGTCTTGGACTTCAAAATTTATTTAAGGTCCAAGTTGGACTCCTATCACTTATGTGATGCAATCATTTCTCTAAGATTATGTCTGCTGATATTAAAGTTAATGATTTATTCTGATTTTAATTCGTCTAAGAAATTTTTTAACTCTGCTGTTGAAGTCAATGATTCACTGCTAACATTAAAATTAATGATTTATTCTGATGTTGAAGTAGATGTATATGTTCTTACAGTACCAAACAACACCCACATTAATTTTTCATTCGCATTTAATTAAGAAGTAGTTGATAGACAGTGTGTAAACTATGTCAAAGGAGGAGAAAAGAACACAAACCGACAAAGAGTGGTAGAAAAGAATAGCGATCAACTCCATAACTTCTAGAAACGCTCATTGATAATAACTAAGTCAGCATCAAACAAAGTATCAATTATCAACCTCTCTAGAAAATCATATTTTCTAAAAGTTTCAATTATCAAACTTTTCACGTACGAAGAGTTTGAAAATATGATTTCAACTCTAAAAGTTCTATGGTTCAGCCTCTGTACTATATGGAGACTACTTTTTATAATATATGTATTAAAATTATAGTTTATGTATGATACAGCTAGGACTGTAACTATTAAATGACCTCACATTTTGTCACCTGTCATCATATTCATTTGTTTTTAAAAAAATCTAGATATAGAGTCTGGAAAGTCTAAGTTTACTTAAAATATATCAGACATTGCCTGCTGATTTTTAATTAGAACATGCATATTTCTTACTTGAAAATATTAATGAAAAAATTAATTAAAATAATAGTGGCTTCATGCCTTGCAAAGACCGTTTTCCATATAATAGTACAAACCAGCCTTCAATCAAGTCCATCAAACCGTGATCTGTTTTCTCTCTTTTAATATCTCACGGCTATCTTGACATTCAATTGCACATATTAATATATTTTTAGGGTAACTAAGTTCAATTTTAGGGCAACTAAGTTCATTGTAAGAATATTCTAGTCCTAAAACGTCACAAAACGATGATATCGAGAATATTTTATAGGATGACTTGACGTATTGCTAGTAAGTCTCGTTTGTTTCGCGCTATCCTCTGTCGTAATCTTGTGATAATTCTTTTGTAATTGAATTATTATGTTGGTTTGGAATAATCCTTAAATAAGACTGCAATCCTAATTTACAATCATTTGAGGCAATTAAATTGGAGAATAAAATGAAAACAATACTAATTACAATGTTATTGTAATTCTAATATAAAATAAAATTATTTTTCTACTCTCATTGAAATATCATTTCTCACACTCTCTCTTATTTTATTAATTTAATTAAAATTAATTTTAATTTTAGTTTAGTATTATTAATTTATTTAAATATCAATAAAAATAATTAAAACAATGTTACAATTTCACGTGAATTTTTTATTATATCTCTTATTTTATTAATTTAATGACAACTGTTTTTTTAAATTTTGTCCAGCATTATTAATTTATTTAAATATTAAATAATATTTATTTTATTAATTTTTTTAATTAAAATATTTGTAGAAATTAATTTTATTCAATTAGTTAAAATTAAACTTATTAAATTTTAGTCTAGAAATATTAATTTATTTAATTATTAATAAAAATAATTAAAATTTTACGTGAAAATACTTCTTTATTATATTTATTATTCTATTAATTTGATTAAAAATATTTTTTAAATTTAGTCTAGCTTTATTAATTTATTTAAATATTAATTAAAATTAATTAAAAACTAATGTTAAAACTACATGTCAAAATGTTTTTTAGATAATATATAACTAATTGAGTATTTTAAGTAACTTTCTGTTATTTACACAAATTTACAACAAAAGTTAACATATACTAAATATAATAATAATTAATTATCACTCATCACATCATTAGATTATCATACATAACCAAACATGACAATCTTATTTTATAAGCAATTGAATTAAGATGAATATTTAATGTCTCAAATTATCAATTTTCATTTTACGCGTGTCATTAACTATTTAATGAGAGTTTGACAATATTGGACTCTTCAGAGGATGGGGATATGTTGTGTTTTGTGTATTCTCAATATAATTAGATAACATTCTGCTGTTGTCAGTCATACATTTGGACTTACATATTAAAGCCAAAATAACATTAAATAATGATTAAACCTTTGTCGATAAAAGAATAGAATTACCAACTTTGACTTGTAAAGTTTGGGAGACCACATATGAGAGAGAGAGCTGAGATGGGAATTGAGGCTCCAAGCTCCATGGATACGTCTGTGACTGAAAAGGAGAGAGGATTAGTTGCTTATGATCAACAGCTTGATGCCGGTGCTTTGTTTGTGCTTAAGTCTCGAGGTTCTTATTCTTTCTTTCTTCCTTTCTTGCTTTCTTTTTTAATTAGCTAAATATATAGTTGAAGAAAATATTTATTTTCTCTGACATATTTCACATTTCAAGTTGAGGAAAAAAGATAACAATGTTCAAAACAAAGAAGACGTGCAAAAATCTAGTAGACTTGAACAATTCAACTAAAATCCAACTAATATATATACACGGTTAAATTAAATGGAAAGTACAAAAAATGATCAATTTTCCAACTCAATGTAAATGTAACCGGATTTTTTTTTAAATGACCGGAATTTTTTTAATGTTTCATTTACATATGTATAATTTTAATTATTTACTTCACCCGTTTTCGGTCATTTAAAAAAATTTGACTATTTTTACAGTTTGAACTAGAAAATTGACTTTTCACCATTTTCTGTAAATTAAACTTATTGCAATATGTAAATGGAGCATCATTATTACAATAGTTTTCAAAATAAGCAAAATTTGTTCTACCTTAAATAATCTCTAGCGAAACAATTCCTAGATTAGAAAATGATTAAAATGTAAAATACACTCTTGCGTTTTGATGAAACTGTAAACTATACCCTTGTATTTTTTTCATATTTTTATACTCATATAATTTGACTAAACTGTAAAATATATCCCTCCATGACGTTATTTAGTGAAATCATTTCTCTCAATTTCCTTCATTATTTCCCTGAATTTTCATCCGTTCCCCTCATTTTTAAACCCTCATTTTCACTTTCAACACATTTTCTAGATCTAATTTTTTTGCTTTATTCTTAAAAAAATCTGCTTCATTCATATGATTAAAAACATTATCCCTATTACTTGGAGGTTTTTTTGGTGGGTAGTTCTACTTACAAGTTACTTTTATTTTGGATCGTTGAAATCCTAAAAGAATTTGTGAGAGAGTTTTTGTATTTTTAATTCATTTTTACTATAAGTTTGTAACTTCTTCATCGTCTCTCCAAAAAAATCATGACAAATATAAGTTTCTATAGGATTTGACGGAACTTGACTCTCCAAAATATTCATAACAGCTAGTGAAAATTGTTACATGACAAATGTGATTCAAACCTTTTGTTCATCCTTTAATTTTTTTATTAAACTGAAGCTAAAGTCTCATTGATTTCCTATTAGAAATAAATTACAAATGTATTATTCATATTATTGGAAAAAATAAAAAAATATAACTCAGTTTATTGAAATTTTATAATGAAATATTTTTTAGTAGCAGATTTTTTATGATGAATCGTTTTTAAGAATAAAGAAGATTTTTGTAAGAATAAAGCAAAAAAAATTCATCAAAGGAAAGTAAAAAATCAGATCTGAAAAATGTATTGAAAGTGAAAATGATGGCTTAAAAATAAGGGGAAATAGATGAAAATAGAGTGAAATAATAGAGGAAATTGAGAAAAATTAATGAAAATGGATGAAATTAATTTTTCTATTAATTTAACCAAAAAATATCACATAATGATATATTTTACAGTTTAACTAAGATATAAAAATATAAAAGAAAATATAAAGATGTAATTTATAATTTCATCAAAATATAAAATTATATTTTACATTTAAGCCTTAAAAACTAAGAAAATAAAACATGAATGCTCGATTTTACATGAAAATTTAGGAAGTAAAATATTTTTAAGTAAAATGATCTAAAGTATACGATTGTCAGTTGAATTTAACTCCGGTAATTGATATTTTTTGCAAATTTTCAAGAAATTTCAAAGAGAAGAATCTATTTGTAAAAAATATCAGTTACCGGAGTTAAATTCAACTGAAAATTTCTTTTGATTGATATGAAATCTTCCACAAACATTCTCTTTGAAATTTCTTGATCACCCTCTCTCTCGCTCTTTCTCCCTAAATTAGTATTATCATATGTTGAACTTGGTGAGTGGAATGCACAGGATCATGGTTGCACTGCGGCTACCACTTGACAACATCGATAGTAGCTCCGGCGCTTCTGAGCCTTCCCTTCGCGTTTGCATTGCTAGGGTGGCTGGCTGGCGTTGTTTGCCTCGTTCTCGGAGCTTTGGTCACTTTCTATTCCTACAATCTCTTATCTGCTGTTCTTGAGCGCCATGCTCTGCTTGGACATCGCCAGCTTCGTTTTCGAGATATGGCTAGAGATATTCTAGGTTTGCCCCTTATCTGTTTGTTCTTTGTCCTCGCTGCCTTTCGTAGTTTTTTTTTCACCATTACGATTTTATTCTCTACGATGCAATGGAACCGGAAGTGATGTATGACTGAAGACTAGCTTGTCATTTGATCCAAATACAGTGTATTATCATTTGAAGTGTTGCCCAGTGTATTTTAAACAGTTAAGTAACGATCAAATGTATTTGGGATCCCTAAAATTTGTGTGCTTTAATTTCAATTTTTAACTTTTAAATAGATTTGGTTAAATTACTTCTAAAAATTGTCAAGAAATACCTGTTTTTGTTCTTTGTTTTGCATTTGCATTCTAGTGAAGCTGATGGAAGAGTACTAGGTTGATTGATTTACATTGTTCATTGTGTTTACTTGTTAGGACCCAATTGGGGTAAATATTTTGTGGGTCCACTTCAATTCGGGATATGCTATGGTGCAGTTGTTGCTTGCATTCTTCTGGGAGGGCAAAACTTGAAGGTCAGTTACTCAGCAGTCATCAAGCTGTTTTAAAATGCATGTTTAATTCTGCAGATTCTATGATTATGTTCTACGAAGCTAACTTAGTTTCTTACAATGTTATCCTTTCTCTATATAATTTTTACTTCTTAATCTGGATTCATTCGTTAGCAACGGAAAAAGCTTTAAGTTTTTCATAAATGTGAATAGCTGTAGTGGTAAGGCATTCTATTCCATATTTTTAACATCTGAAATTTGATTCTTCAACTCATATGAGAGTGCAAGTCTCCCCCTTGCTAGATGAGTTAATTATCTGTGAATTCTCATGTTCCCATTAGCAACTGCCGTCGTATGTGTCATATTAAAAGAGTCTCAGTTACTCTTTAATTTATCAAGTATCAGCTTAAAAAGATTCTTTAATTTTGGATGACGTTGTTTCATAGGTAAAGTATCCGAAAATTGTCGCTCATGGTTAAGCTGATTTGCAAAAAGTACTTGTTTGTATATCAGTGAATAGAAATCTTATTTTCCAAACATGACTAGAAACTATATAATTTCAGTGCACAATTCGTTTGCTTTTCGGTAAATAATATTGAGAATGTGTATGGAGCTCTAATCTCTATCATTTTCCACTTACCTCGTCCATTTAATGACAGTTTATTTACTTACTTTCAAATGTAAATGGAACGATGAAGCTTTACCAATTTATCGTCATGTTTGGAGTCCTAATCCTCGTCTTGGCTCAAATTCCTTCTTTCCACTCTCTGAGGCACATCAACTTTGTCTCTCTAACCCTTTGTCTTGCTTATACTGCTTGTACGGCAGCCGGTTCGATTTCCATAGGTAAGGTAAGCTAAAAAAATACATTTATAAGTATATTTCTTCTTGAATATACTTTTAAAGCGCATACATGGATTTTCTGTTGCAGGGTATTCTAAGAATGCGCCTGCCAAGAATTATTCTATCTCAGGCTCTAACGAAAACAAGATGTTTGGTGCCTTTAATGCAATTTCAATCATTGCAACCACATATGCTTGCGGTATTATTCCCGAAATACAGGTATTAGATTTACCTCCATCCTTTTGAAGATAGCTATGAATTTCAAAAAAATAAAAGCAGAGAAGATAGTGTGTTATCACTCATCTACAAGTTGAAATGTCAAAGTATAGATGCTAACATGCATGTGTAACCATGATTGACACTTGAATAGAATGCAACATGTGAGTCTAATCATGATCGACACTTTGCTTGATCAAATAAAATTGATACGGATTTGTAATTACCCTATCTCCGTTTTTTTTTCTAATACATATCTTACTTAACAAAAAAAGAATTAGAGTTCAACCCCAAGTGTGAGCAAGTCATGCCTTGAGTAAGTGGTTCCTTCCCCAAGGGTCTCGTTAAAAGAAAAAAAACAAACCTTATGTAAAAGAATTGAAAATTTTGCAGGCGACCATAGCACCACCAGTGAAGGGGAAGATGTTCAAGGGCCTATGCATTTGCTATTCTGTTATAGTAAGCACATTTTTCAGTGTAGCAATCTCTGGGTATTGGGCATTTGGCAATCAGGCAATGGGAACGATTCTTGCTAATTTTATGGGTGATAAGAATCCATTGCTGCCTACTTGGTTTCTTGCAATGACCAATGCCTTCTGTCTTTTGCAAGTCTCTGCTGTTGCTGTGGTAAGATACTCAGACCCGCTCATTGCTGTAAAGATTTATTGTGTCATGTTACAGATGTTACCGCACGGATTTAAGATTTCGTTATAGTTAATGTGGTCTATATAGTTTCAAGTTTGTCAATTTAGTCCCTAAACTTACAAATCATTATATCAGTATACAATCTCAGTTAACATGTGTACAGTGTTTTCGTTATCCCACATAATCTACTTATATGAAATGTAACATGAAGGTCGCCATTCATGCTATGTGAATATGACTATTTCATACCCTCAAGTCTCAAGAGCATTATTTTACATTTCTAAACTGCAGATTGTTCCGTTATGGGTTTGTTCTACAGGTTTACTTGCAACCAACGAACGAATTGTTTGAAAAGAAGTTTGCAGACCCAAAGATGAACCAATTTTCCGTGCGGAACGTGGTGCCAAGGTTGATTTCTCGGTCACTATCAGTTATCATAGCTACTGTTTTTGCTGCAATGTTACCTTTCTTTGGTGACATTATGGCACTGTTTGGAGCATTTGGTTGCATTCCTTTAGACTTTATTCTGCCAATGGTTTTCTACAATGTGACTTTCAAGCCTTCAAAGCGTGGGTTGGTCTTTTGGGGGAACACATTGATAGCAGTAGTGTCGACTGTGTTGGCTGGAGTTGGAGCTGTAGCTTCAGTTCGACAAATCATTTTGGATGCTAAAACTTATCGTTTATTTGCTAACATGTAAAGGGTAACTTAAGATTGATAATTAAGATCTTTAGAACTATGTAAAAACGTTTTGATAGCTAGTGTTTTTCCCCCCAAAATAGTAATAGCTAGTTATAATGAATGCAAGCCATATTTCGAAAGAATTAGATTCAGAGGGGAGAGAGAGAGATAGAGGAAGAGAGAGAGATCCAACCCACATGTCATTAACGAGAGAGAGAGAGAGAGAGAGTCATTAATTTGGATAACTTAAGAAGGCAAAAAGTGACAAGCTCAGTAGCCAAGAAATATAGTTTGGCCATTGGTAATCCAACTAATTGACATTCACATGATGAAAAGAGTCTTGAGTAGTGAAACTACATCTTCATTACTCTACATTAGATTCCCATTCCGAGTAAGGAAAAAAAACCCTATTATTCGTGCCCTGAAAGATTACCATCGCCATCATCATCCTTACCATCAGATCCCTTTTGAGCCCTTCTCTCATTCCATCTTGCCCAAATCCACCTTAATACAAGAAACCCTCCTAAAGCATAAACCTGAAAAGTACATCAAACAACGCCACTTTCAGCAAAAGTTACAGTCAGAGTTGGCGTTTTATGACAATTTGCTATTGAAGAAGAGAAATTTCATGTTCTCGATTACTGAACTAAATGCTTTCTTATGATCTTGGAAAGTACGGGAAATTTTCATTCAAACTCCAGGAGTCTATTCATTCTTTTCTCTCATAATGCAACAAATATCATCTTTTTAGTTAAGTGAAAACAAAACATAGGTAGGAGTACTTGCATTACTTAATCAAGTCTCATTTCCAAAATCCCAAATTTTAAGAACTTATAAGGTAAAAAAACACTTTTAAGAGAAAACATGTGCAAGTTACAAAATTTTGGACAACATGTCTCATTTTTACAGTAGTTTAAGAGCCTCTATACATTGAAAAATTTGATAGATTAAGCAATAATTGAGCGAAAATGAGACATTGGCAATGAGAGTACAAAACCTTCTGCTAATTGAACAATTTTGTGAAGTGCAGTGCAATCTATAAAACATGAACATAATGAGTACATTAGAACAAAGTGAAGCGTATAAACTGAAACTGAGTGTAAAATAAAGCCCAGAAAAGCATAGTTTTACCAACTTATTATCTCTAATATGGATCAAAGTATGTCGCAGACCCTAGAGCATAATAGTAAACCCTCAATGACTGTTGCCCAATTTCGTTCATCAAAAGTTCTGATCTCTTAGAAATGAGAACAAGTTCTACACCATCCAAATTCAAGAATCTAAGATGGTTCCATCGATTGTACAACGCTCAAAACAATCATCAGCTTTACTTAATTGCATAATCAAACCACGAAAATTAATCACCAAATCAAGTTGATCCACAACAAACAACATTCAGATTCCATTATCATTCTGTTATTCAACTTACTCAGTAACCAAACAGCAGTTTAAAACAGAGAGCCAAATAACACACATATTATGTAAAGAGAAGCACACCTGCCAGATAACTACAGGATTCGAAGTCTTCCCAGCTTCCTCAGCCTCAGCCTCCAACGGCGGAGGAACGACCAACTCCGTTCTCGGAAACCTCACTACGTCAGGCTTCGCGGTTCTAACTTCCTCTCTTTCTTCCCCAACCACAACTACCGCTTCTCGGTCTTTCTTCCCAACGGCCCCTGATTTCGATCCTGGCTTCAGGAAAGGTAACTGAAGCTCAAATTTGGGAAAAAACGAGAAAAAATTCTTGGGTGCTTCTGGGTCTGCTTTTTTGCTCCCAATTTCCCGAGTTTCAGCCATTTTCGAGGAGAGTAAGAGAAGTAATCAGCTATAAGATTCTTAAAACGGCGGAGAAAGCGAAGAAGCTAATGTGCATGAACTAATTGGAATTTCATTTTGTGGGTTTTTATTGTTTCTTTAAGGAGTTTGTAGGTTTAATGGGATTCTTGGAAGTGGTGCGTAGCTACTTCTGGAAAATTTTCGTTCAAATCTCTTGTACGTTTCGGCTTCCCACTCTCTCTCAGGTTGCTTGCCCTCCGGTTACTCTGCGACCAATTAAATGCAGCCACGACAATATTAGAGTGCATAAGTATATTTCATAATTTAATAATTTTAGGACGCAAAATTACAAGTTTTAAGTCATTTACAATGATTTATAGATTATTTTAATAAGTTATTGAACATCAAGTTTATGGGTGTTTAAAAGTGTCTCGAACTAATCGATCCGAACCGAAAATGATCAGTTCGGTCAGTTTTTTAGGTCCTTGCGGTTCGGTTTGGTTTAGAAATGTTCAGTTTTTTAACCGAACCGAAATGAAACATTAAATTCATATTATTTTTTGTTTTTATATATAATTTCATATCGAACCGAATCGAAACAAACTTTGATTTTATATTTTTTTGAATAATATCTTTTAAAAATTATCTTTTAATTAATAATATCGAACCGAAAAACCGAATCGTTCACGGTTCAGTTCTATTATTTTGACGTGAACGGCTAAATTTTATTGTCGAACCAAAGTTTCAGTTTAGTTTTTCACCAAAAAACTAACAGAATCGAACTGTGAACACTTCTTAAAATTTAATTTAGTAAATGATTGACACTTCATTTGATCACTTAAAATTTAGTCAATTATTTGATTACTCTAGAATTATTCTTAAAAATTTTGCGATGAATATATCACGGATCAATCACTTGTGGGAAAATTTAATTATTTTTTGATAAGAACGCTATCAAATTTAATAAATGTACATAAGAGTTTAATAAATATTTTGAAGTTAAAAAAATATTTTAGGGTTTAACATATCAAATGTTCGACAAATATATTAGATGAGTTAAAAGTTATGTATGATTGTTTAATAAAAACCTCCAATATTATGCCGGGAAAAAGGTCCCTATCATGGTTCAATCAAACACGCGCTTCGATCACAGGCACAGAGTCCCGCGCGCACGATCACCCTTCTCTCGGTTCCACAACACGTTAACTGAAGCAAGTCACCACAGACCGCAACACGGCGACATCTCCTTCCGCAGGCTAACACCTCTATCGTACCGCAAATCCAAGCCTTCATCATCTCCTTCCACTGCCATCTATCTCTCTCTCTAGCAAGCTTCTATCAAAAGTCATCTAGGAATTTTTATTTTCTGGATTGTAAGATTTACTGACTTCAGATTTTGGCCAATATTTTAGTTTTATTTAAATGTATGTTGTATCTTATTGTTTTTTTTTTCAAATAAACAACTTCATTAAAAATATCACACCATCTCCAAAAGATCTATATGAAGATGTGAGAAATCTAGTTTGACAATGGATGGTAATACACCACTTAAGCGGTGTTTGGTATGAGGTAATATTAGGTGAGATGACTGAAAAGTAAGGTGATATTAACATTTCCTTGTTTGGTTTCATTTTTTTAGAGTGTTTTAACATTACCGAAATGTAGTTGATACCCCTCTAAATCGAGGGGTATATCCATTCCGAGTTTCTCTTATGCATTTTGCCTTCTCCCCCTCCCTCTCACTCACGAGCTCCAGCGACCCTCTCTCACGAAGGCTTCTATTTTGCGTTCTGCCTTCTCACTCTCCCTCTCACTCACGAGCTCCAGCGACCAATGGTAAGCTCTCTCTCTCTACCCTTTTGCGTTCTTCCCTTCTCCCTCTTAGTGTTTCTCTCTACAAAATTGCCAACCTATTTTTTGCAAAAGTCAAAAACTTGAAGCGAGTTTTTACAGAGCTTCGTGAGAAGTGAGAGAAACACGAAGTTGATTAGAGCTTCGTGACAAGCAAGTTTTTTGGCAATCTAGACCTGAACTACGCTAGGATTCGCCAACAAATCGGGCTTCGTCTAGTGTCGCCTTCACGTAGTTGCACACGATGAAGAAGGTGAAGCTCAAAGCTCAAAGTTGAACGTTCAAAGTTCAAAGCAAAACTAAGGATGTGAAATACTAGAAGAGTTCTAAAAAGTTTGATTATTTTTTGTCACATTTATTTTTCTTGGTAAGTAATTCCTCTATCTTTAGTCTATTTTCTTTTCTATTCCCTGGGAATTAAGTGCTTAGCTACTCTAAATTTGGCTTTTCATTGTTTTCCTTCCACAATTTTTTAGAATTCTAAACAACATATACCCGATGTTGATGGGTGTTCTGCTAAACAATTATTTAATAAGGTTGAGAGATCTCCACTTATGGAGTGAGATTTCTTATGCGTTCTCTTCCGGTTGCGAGCCGTTTTTTGTACTTTGTGCAATTTACTTCTAATTTCTTTCCCGTTTCACTCCCTAATGCTAAGTTTAGGGTTCTTACTCAGTTTGTTGTAAATTTCAATCTCTTATGTGGCGTGGACCTGTTGGATTTTTTTATTTTTGTATTTCTTTTATTTCTCGCGTTTAATTCACTTTCTATTATATGCATATCGAGTTTTATTAATAAAGTTTTATTTTTCTATAACATTTTTATGAACTTCTGGTTTGTTTCACTCAAATTTCAATTATTTTTTCCTCTCTAACTTGAACCTCATTGTGCATTTTAGGCTTTGAATGAATTCTTGATCATCTTCAATCATGTTTCTCTAGATTATCTTAAGTTACAACTTGTAAATAAACCAATCCTATTGCTTTTCTATTTGTTTGCCACAATTCAGAATTAAAGAACTGAGATATTTTGTTTTGAATGGTATTGTCCAAAATATGGTTAAGAGTTTTTCAAAATTGTTGGAGCATATATGACATTTGGCGACATCATTTCTTTTGACACCTTGTATCGCTCTATCACCTATGAGTTACTTCTTGGAGTTTGGTTTGGCATAAAGAATAATGGGAAGGCAATTTTCCTCAATTGTGTACTGCTATAAGAGGAGAACTTTCATTCATTTTCATGTGCTTTATAGGTTTGTGGACGCAAATTCTTGTCATCAATGTGCATATATCTTCATGTTTCCTTTATCATTGTCTTCTTTTAAACATCCAATATATCTTATGTTTTTCCTCTGTTTTTCGCTCTTCAAGCTTTAAATCCCTCACTTAACTTGTTCATCATTTTTTCCATCTTCAAGAACTTACTTTTCTTTCTCACATTGAACGCTGAAAATGAAAGAAGCTAGAAAATGAAAAGAAAGAAAAGAAAAAAAAATCCTTTTCTTTGTACTATTTTTGTATGCCCTCCTTGCATTTACCTTGAGTTTTAACTTAATATATCATGATGACTGACTTTTTAATTTCTATGTTATATATGTAGGCTTAAGGTATAGCTCCGCTGTTGCCTTCTGATTCGTTTATCTTTCTGTCAACACGAGTATCTTGTCGCTGAGGTTAGTGTTCGATTTGATCCGATATCTCCTTCTTTGTGGTTTCGGATCAACTGGTTTCTTATAGGGTGATTGGGTTTCGGGAAATGTGGGAAGCAATTTTAATCTAGGCCTTGTAGGGTGACTTTTAGTTTTCTGGGAAGTCTGAAGTTTTCCACATTTGTGCTTTGTGCATATCTATAGTATGTTGAATTGTAATTGACCTATTTATCTTCGGTTCCCAAGTAATGAGGGGCAGGAGAAGAGAAATAATGTATTGAATATAGCTAATTGCTCATGAAAGGATTCTCCTATTTAATATTTCCTTTTATTAGTTCTTATTTGCTGTTTGTTTGGTTGAAAAACACATCAAAGGATTCTCTTATTTAGTATTTCCTTTCATTAATTCCTATTTGATATTTGTTTGGTTGGAAAAAATAGGAGAAGAAAGATAATTGGTGGTGTATGCATTGTAGAGGGGGGATGTTGTATTGTGGTTATTTTCCTATAGGTTTTTTCTTCTTTTTTATGGGGATTGATCTTTTCATTTGTCTATTGGTTGTACAACAAGTTCTTGAGCTAGCTGGAAATGTTGCTAGAGATAACAAGAAGAACTGCATTGTTCTAAGACACATACAGCTTGCAGTAAAAAATGATGAAGAATTGAGCAAACTTTTAGGGATTGTTACAATTGCTAATGGAGGTGTATTGGCAAACATTCATCAGACTTTGTTACCAAAAACTTGAAAAAGACAAAGACGATATAGGATCTGCATCCCAAGAGTTCTGGGAGCTCCTTTTTTTTCTTTTAAAATCATTTTGGTTTGTTATAAACCATAAAGTTGGCATTTGTTTTTTTTTTTTGTATGAATTTTACATTTGGTGTGATGTTATCAATGAAATCATGAATTGGATTTGTACAGTATACAATATTCACTTTTATATGTTATCTTCATTGTTACGTTACCATTAATCTTGAATCTATTGACGCAAATTGCAATAGAAGAAGCAGAAAGTTCTTTCTCTTTAAGTATGTTTAAGTCAATATATGTGTGTGAAAATGTACTAATTGGATTGCGAATTCATCTTTTGCATATTTTATAAAATATATTATGTTTACATACTTTGATATTAGACTAACTGAATTGAATTTTACTTAATATCATGATTGAAATTTGATAGAAATTTATTTGAGTGTTATAATCTTGATTATTGAGCTGAAAATCATGGGTGTTTTTTATAAGAATTATTATCTTTTATTGTAAATTTTATATCACATTAATACACTCGAAGCATTATTGGTTCAATTGTATGGACAATATTTGATGTAAATCTTTACGACGTATCATAATATAATGGTGTGGTAGAAAAATTAATGAGTATATACGAAAAAAATCCATGAGTAACATCTACATTTTTGTTATTACTTATGTTAATCATCTTAGTAATTATTATTCATAAGTATTTTTAAGTCTAAGGATAAAATTAAAATTTGACAATAATGTCTAAAATATCTCCTTGCATATTCCATCAAAATAAACAAAGTAATCTAATATCATCACCATTAAATCAGAACATTCCCACAATCATATTCCATCGATCTTATTCTCAAAATCATTTACTCACAATTTTATACCAAACGAAAGAATTATACAGTGAACCTGCTCTATTACTATTATGAGCAACAATATTAAAGTGGCTAGAACAATGAGTAAATGAAACCTCAACAAAAAATTTTGAACAGTATAAAATATAAAAAATAATGGGAGCAACGCTAGATTCATTGAGAGATAATTTCAGAATGGCGTTGATAAGAACCAGACAATCGGAGTTCACCTTGAGTTTACCCATTCATATTGATTGAGCTTCTTTCAAACCCCAAAGTAGAGCATGGACTTCTGTCATTAAAACTCCACCCATCTCACTGTTAGATGTCTAAGAATATGCCTACTGCTTTATCGGTATTGAGATGTTGGTGATCTCCTTAATTATGTTTGAGATGTTGCTAATTTTAAATGAGTTCAAATTTCTAACAACTCATATCAGTTTGATAAAAAATAAAATAAAATGCAAAAAACGAACAAATCACTTTCCCTTGGCAATTTTACCGATATAATATGATCTCGACCGTTCAAAAAAATGGAACATAATTTTCTGTTGAGAATTCCAATGGGATGAGATTTGTTTCCCTTTCGTAGGATGTTTAGCATGATTTAAGATCCAATTATATTTTTATTGGATGTAACCAGGTACATTGTGATGCAACAATTGCTTTCCCTCTACTCGTTGCAGAAACTTTTGCCACAAGAAGAGACAAATCCTTGAATACTAAGGCTTGAGCCCACAAGTTAATTTATTTATAACAATGCTATTATTTGCCCCATAATTATCTATGAGTAAATGCTTTACAGAATATGATCATTGGAATATGATTGTGAGGATGTATATGTCTGAAAAGTTAAAATTAATTTATTTGTTAACATTTAATAATGTTCTGATTTAAGGGTGAGGTTGTTAGATTACTTTGTTTATTTTGAGGAATATGCAAGGATATATTTGAGATATTATTGCCAAATTTCAATTTTACCCTTGGACTAAAAAATGCTTATGAATAATAATTAATTAATTTATAATAAGGTGACAAACATAAGTAATAACAAAAATGTATATTTTACCCATGAATTTTTTTCGTGGGGGATGGCAGGAAAAGACAGGTTCCGGGAGTGGAATTGCAAAAATGACCGAAATATAACTGTAGTAAATAATTATTTACCAAAATTACACAGTCGTAAATAAATTGTACCCATATTTCAGCCATTTTTGTAATAAAAACATTTTCTGGATATTTTTGTAACTTGAGCTAGGAAATGGACCATTTTTGCAGTTCTCCCTTTTTTCGTATATAATTAATTTTTTTTACCAAACCATTATATTATGATACGTCGTGTAGATTTTCATCAAATATTGTCCATACAATTGAACTGATATCATTTCAAGTGTATTAATATGGTATAAAATTTACAATATAAGATAATAATTCTTATAGGAAAAATACCAATGATTTTCAACTCAATGATCAAGATTTTAGTACTAAAATAATTTTTTATCAAATTTCAATCATGATATTAAGTAAAATTTAATTCGCGTCAATAAGTTCAAGATTAATGATAAGATAACAATAAAGATAACATATAAAACTGAATAGTGTATACTATACGAATTCAATTCATGATTTCTTTGATAACATTACACCAACTTTATGGTTTCTAACAAACCAAAATGATTTTAAAAGAAAAAAAAAAAGAACTCTCAGAACTCTTAGGATGCATATCATATATCGCATTTGTCTTTCCCAAGTTTTTTGGGTAATAAAGTTTGATGAATGTTTGGTTATACAATTCTATTAGCAAATTGTAACAGTCCCTAAAAGCTTGCTCAATTCTTCATCGTTTCTGACTACAAGTTGTATGTGTCTTGTAACAATGTGGTTCTTCTTGTTATCTCTAGCAGCATTTCTACTAGCTCAAGAACCTGTTGTACAACCAATAGACAAATGAAAATATCAATCCCCACAAAAAAGAAGAAAATACCTACAGGAAAATAACCACGATACAATAACCCCCATCTCCACAATGTATACACCACTAATTATTTTTCTTCTCATGTGTTTTCCAACCAAACAAACAGCAAATAGGAATTAATAAAAGGAAATACTAAATAAGAAAGTGCAGGTATCACCATATCCAAGGGAAAACATAGTGCCTTTTTATTTCAACATTCGGTTCAAGTATCCACCTTTTGCAGAAAATTTCCAATCCTCTAGAATCCTCTTAAACCACCACAAAATACACAACATGAACTAAATTATAGCAATAGCCTGATCAAACACCCAAACTAATCCACAATTTAGCAGCCAATATAAATTATTGTATTACCACTATAATTTTACTACTAACATAACATTGTGCTACAATAGCTCAAACAACAAACACCAAAAATGTATTCTTGACTTAGAAAGTATAATCCTAATCTCCAAATCATTTCTATAGATATCAATTTAATATATTACCTTTGTAGTACTATGGTTAATGTCAGTTTCTTCTTCAATGAAAAGCAAAGACCACTCTCCATTTCACACCAACCAAACCACCTCTTGCTGCACACAATGTGAATATTAAAATAGATAGAACATGTAGGTAGTAAATTTATAAAGGCCTATATTGAAAACTTAATATAAATCCAAGGCACATAACTCGAACTGTAATATGTTACATACACGATATTAGCGGAAGCTTATTTTTAGGAATATTGCCAGACCTTGCGATTGAAGTAGCCAATAGAAGCATTTCTAGATGGCAAGCAAAGACGACCTGCAACCAAATCTAATAAGGAGAAAAAATATTTATCTCCAAGCAAATCATTAGGAATTCCTGTTTAAACTAACACAGATGATTGTCTGTCGAACAAGATTCAAACCTCCTCCATCATTTTGATCATCTAATAGTCAAACAGCAGCAGGAGAACATGGGTCACCATTTATCAATACCTCTATCTTAACCAGACAAACCCACTCCCAAACTTTACTTGCTGCAACTCCTTCTTATGCTGCTCTTTCAAAGGATATGGACTATTCATTATCCTTCGTGCATGTCTGATACATCAGAAAAAGGTATCAAAAGGTACTACACAAATTCATGAAATGCATCAAAAGAGCGTCTAACTTTTTGGTGTAAATAAATTAAATTAAGATATTTATCCTGGGAATTCTAAGCAGGGAAAGTAGGCTTGAATTCTTTTGTTCCTGTTGAATCAAACTCACCTTGAATAGGAAGTGATCAAGCTGTTGTGGAACTCTGATGAAATCAGATCGGGCCCTCCTGCGAGTGGCACCATAGTCCAGATTCTGAGAAGCGAGTGCATCATACAACTCCCCAATCCAGCAAACACTTCTAAAAATGATGAAGGAAAAGGCAAATAGTTATCAGATGTTCATGACCCAAAATAAAGAAAGCAGATTTCAGAGATTTTAGGAAAAGCCACCCAGTTGTTGCCCTAAATCTATTGGAAATCAATTCTGATTTCAGAAATTAACTATGTCTAAATAGAAAAAAGTAGAGAGGAGAAGAAGAATGCTTCTCATGAAACTCTGTAAAAACTCGCTTCGAGTTTTTGGCCTTTACAAAAAATGGAGAAGATGAAGAAGGGCAGAACGCAGAAGGGCGCGTGCGCGCGCGCGCGCGCCCACACACACACACACACAGAGAGAGTTTACCATGGGTTACCGGAGCTCGTGAGTGAGAGGGAGAAGGCAGAATGCAGAAGAGAAACCTCCATGAGAGAGCTTACATGGGTCGCTGCTCGTGTGTGAGAAGGAGAGGGAGAAGGCAGAATGCGAAGAGAAGCCCGAAATGGATATACCCCTCAATTTAGAGGGGTATCAAGATACCCTCAATGGAGGGTATCTTGACATTCCGATAATGTAAAACACTAAAAAAACTAAACCAAACAAGAGAATGTTAAAATCACCCCACTTTTCGGGCATCTTATATAACATCACCCCATACCAAACACCCATTAAAGGGCTAATAATGTTAATTTAGATGCCAATGATTTTTGTAAGTATATCGACTGCAATGTCAGTTTTGGCTGAGAAAAATATAGAGATGCTACTTGCTGGTAAGAGTAGAATGGGAATATACATAGGCTTTGAATGTTACCTTTATACGTGAATGTAGATGCTCTAATATATTTTAATTATAATAATAATTAAAACTTAAAAGTTTCCCGTCCTAATAAACTAAAATTTACTAACATATTGAAAAAATAATAAGGAAATTTAGTAATAATGTTAGAATTAGAGATGGTAGTGATATTGTAAGATCAAAATTCTCTACGTATCCCCAAAAGAATCAAAATTCTCAATCACATGCAACGCTAAACGCACATATAGATAACAGTAATGATTACAAATACGTTATTTTAAAACATCAAAAAATAATCATAAGTATAAAGAAAATATAAAAAATAACTACTGCACATGTCTTAAAAAAATTCGCATGGCCAAGAAAAGTTTCAACGTCACCCGTGGAAAATTGTTTTCAGTCAATTGCTTATAATATATGTGTGTAGTATATTTTATTTATACAGTATAGATTATATAAATATTTTAAACATTGCGCTTAATTTCGCTGGGCATAGAGTTGTTTTGTGACACTATTTTTTTTATAACTACTTGAACCTTTTAAGTAATTTTTTTTATTTTTTCAGACAGCAACCTAAACATCAGGTGACTACTAAAACCTTTCAAGTAATTGTATCTGACTACTTGAACTCTTCAAGTAATTGTATCTGACTATTTAAACCCTTCAAGTAGTGGTTTTGATTCTGGAAGTAAAAAAAATATTACTTGAAGGGTTCAAGTGGTTGTATCCGACTACTGAAGTACAAAAATTTCTTGAAGGGTTCAAGTAGTTGTATCGGACTACTACCCTTCGAGTAGTGATTTTGATTCTAGAAGTAAAAAAAAAGTGATTACTTGAAGGATTCAAGTAGTTGTATCAGACTACTTGAACTTTTCAAGTAATGATTTTGATTCTGAAAGTAAAAAAGTAATTACTTGAAGGGTTCAAGTAGTCAGATACAACTACTTAAACCCTTCAAGTAATTTTTTACTTCTAGAATCAAAATCACTACTTGAAGGGTTCAAGTAGTCAGATACAACTACTTGAATCCTTCAATTAATATTTATTTTTACTTCCAAAATCAAAATCAGTACTTGAAAGGCTCAAGTAGTTAGATACAACTGCTCGAACCCTTCAAATAATTTTTTTGATTCTCAGAATCAAAATCACTACTTAAAAGATTCAAGTAGTTTATCGTGAATACTTGTGCATAAAAATATAAGAGAATAATGGGTATTAGAGTAGCTCTCGTTGAAGAAGAAGAATGGGTAGAGTCTCGCTGAAGAAGAATGCATCACAGTGTCTTGAGGAAGAAGAAGTAGAAGAAGAAGAATAATAATAATAAAAATAAGAAGAAGAAGAAAGAGGAGGAGGATGACCTTCGTTGAAGATGATAGAAGAGAGCTAAAATAGTGAAGTTGATATTTATGTTGATTTAATATTTGCATTGGAAAGGTAGAGAAATGTTGAGGAAAGTGAAAGATTGTAAGTGGTGATGTGAAGTTGGTGGACCATGGGTATAATATTCTTAATTTTTTAAAAATTGTATATTTTTTCTAACTCAAATTCAAAGGGGTATAGTTTTCTAAATAACCCATAAATCATCCTCCTTTCATTTTCCCACTCCTTTTAACCAATCATTAACTCAAATTTTCATAGATATATTAACCAAAAAAAAAATTAGAAGTCATTAACCCAAACTTAATAGTACATCATTGAATCAGTCATTCATCTATTTAGAGAAAATTACATGTATGATAACTATAATTTGGACAAAGCTCAATTTCGTCACTATAGTTACATTTTTCTCAATTACAACATCAAAATTTGTAAGATGTTTTAATTTCATCACTTCATCCACATTCCGTTAAAAATTTAACAGTTTTCTGACGTAGCAGACACTTTTCTACACGTGTGCGCCACGTCTGCAAAGTTGTGTTATAATACAATTTTTATTTTATTCAATTTTCTTCCTCAAATTTTTTAATCTTAAAAAAAATCCCATAAGATAATAAGATGTATTTTTCTCTTCTCTTACTTAGTCATCTCCTACAAGGTAACAAGATGTATTTTTTACTTTCCTTTCTTCTTCTACTTAATTATTTTATTTCCTTTTTCTTTATTCTTCTTAATTTGGGTTTTTGATATATTTTTTATTTTTTAAAATTTTCTGAAAAATAATTGTTTAGTTTATATTTAGGATAAAATAACTAGTGAGAAAAAAACAATATTTGACATTAGCATATTCCTTTCAAGTGGCATGCATCTATGCTAATAATAGGCCTACATCCACTTAAAAAAAACCCCTCTTACAAGCATCTAAACAAATATACAACCTCTGGATGCACCTGAAGACACGATATTTCAACATTCATCTCAACAGCGCTATTGATGTTGGACTGTTTCAATTCCTCACAAAACTCCCACAACCTGCAATATTATTCTTTACAACTTCCTTCTATAAACAAAAAAGTATATTACTTTACTCTATATGCTTGACTTTCAGTTATGTTAACCAAATGATTCTTTCTGACTATTTCAACAATCTCAAATTTTTTTTTTAAAAAGAACCCCATGAGATAATGAGATGTTTTTTTCTCTTCTCCTCATTCTTCAATTTTTTCATTTCTCCTTCTCCTACTTAATCATCTCCTACAAGGTAACAAGATGTATTTTTACTTTCCTTTCTTCTTCTACTTAATCATTTTATTTCTTTTTTCTTTATTCTTCTTAATTTGAGTTTTGATATATTTTTGAATTTTTAAAATTTTCTAAAAAACTATTGTTTAGCTTATATTTAGGATAAATAACTAGTGAGAAAAGAACAATATTTGACATTGGCATATTCTTTCAAGTGGCATGCATCTATGCCAATAATAGGCCTACATCAACTTAAAAACCACATCTTACAAGCATCTAAACAAACATACAACCTCTGAAACGTTGGATGCACCTGAAGACACGATCTTTCAACCTTCATCTCAACAACGCTATTGATGTTGGACTGTTTCAATTCCTCACAAAACTCCCACAACCTGCAATATTATTCTTTAAAACTTCCCTCTATCAACAAAAAAGTATATTACTTTACTCTATATGCTTGACTTTCAGTTATGTTAACCAAATGATTCTTTCTAACCATTTCAACAATCTCAATCAATCTCAATTTGCTTCCTCATTTTTTTTTAATTTTTAAAAAGAACCCCATGAGATAATAAGATGTATTTTTCTCTTCTCCTCATTCTTCAATTTTTTCATTTCTCCTTCTCCTACTTAATCATCTCATACAAGGTAACAAGATGTATTTTTTACTTTCCTTTCTTCTTCTACTTAATCATTTTATTTCTTTTTTCTTTATTCTTCTTAATTTGAGTTTTGATGTATTTTTGAATTTTTAAAATTTTCTGAAAAACAATTGTTTAGCTTATATTTAGAATAAAATAACTAATGAAAAAAATAATATTTAACCTTGGCGTATTCCTTTCAAGTGGCATGCATCTATGCCAATAATAGGCTTACATCCACTTAAAAAACCTCTTACAAGTATCTAAACAAACATACAACCTCTGAAACGTTGGCTACACTTGAAGACACGATCTTTCAACCTTCATCTTAACAGTGTTATTGATGTTGGACTGTTTTAATTCCTCACAAAACTCGCACAACCTGCAATATTGTTCTTTACAACTTCCATCTATCAAAAAAAGTATATTACTTTACTCTATATGCTTGACTTCCAGTTATGTTAACCGAATGATCCTTTCTGACAATTTCAACAATCTTAGTCAATCTCCATTTTCTTTGGCTTCAAAACCTATTCAAATATTGTTTCCTTATCCATTTAGGGGTTATATGTCTGTTGTGGAATTCTCTAACAAGTGTGTTCATTAATAAAAATCTTGATTTACATACTTATTTCATTTTGCATTGTAGAAGCCCATATCCTCCATTTACAACCATTTCCCGTACACTTCACAGACACACTCTTTTTTTCATTTTTATCAAACTTCAAATCATGGCACTATATATTGAATGTGCTCTAACAACATCTTTGAACTCAGTACAATCCTTGAATTTTATCCCTAATTTGAACATGACATTTGACATGTCATAATCTTTCTTAAATTCAGGATACCGAACTATGTCAACTAATTTTACCATATCAATCACATTTCTATCATTAATAATCTTAACTAAACCTCCATTAAATTCTTCACCGAGGACAATATAGTATAAACTTGAATGATCATAAATGGCTACCAACTCTATGATATCCTCCAACTCTAACACACTCATTATATCTGGATCATTATTCTCAATGGTTTTAGTCACACCTCCTCCTCCTGGGTATTTAGTATGGTTGAACTCAAAATGTCCATTTTAATGGATATTGAGAATAATTCTGAATCCATCAATGTATCATAACATATAAACATAAAAACCATTAAATCATAACCCATTACCCTAAAATGAGATTTTATAAATTTAAAAAACCATACAGAAAGCCTAAACCAAATATATTTTGGAACAAAAATTATCTGGAACATAGTTTAAATTCAGAACTAGATTTCAATAATACATAAAGTAGATTTCAATCAAATATAAACTAGATTTCGTAACTCTAAACCTATATTTTATAACCCCAATAATTTAATTTTTTACAACTCTAAAACCATATTTTCAAAACCCTAAACCACATTTTTAGAACCTTAAAATCAGATTTAAACCCTAAACCAGTTAAAGAAAACCCCAAATCAATAAAGAAACGTCTCATCTTGAAGCCCTAAATTGATTTTCAAAACCCTAAAAGTTAAAAGAATAACCAAAATACCTTTTATATGTGGTCTTAAGGAGAACCATTTGCTGCCTTAAGTAGCTCTCACAATCTTGAAGTTAAATTGGTCTCTTATTTGGCGTTGAATCTACTAAAATGGAGAATATAAAATTCAGAAAATTCTGGAAATGAGAAAGTGAGAGAGAATATGTGAGAAAAAGATGAGGAATAGACAACCGTTCTTGTTTCCCTGTTTTATTCCACGGAGTATTATTTTATAAATATTGAAAGAACGAAAAGTCTGTAAACTTGTTAAATCCCTTTATGGGTTGAAACAATTGCCAAAGCAATGGCATGAGAAGTTTGATCACGCTATGTTATCTAATGACTTTAAGATAAATGAGTGTCATAAATGTGCCTATGTTAAGGGTACCAGTGATCAGTTTGTCATAGTATATTTATATGTAAATGACATGCTCATATTGGGAATGCATAAGGAGATAATATCTTATATGAAGATGATGTTGAGTTCTAATTTTGACATGAAATACTTAGGTCTAGCAAATGTCATTTTTGTAATTCAAGTAAAGTGAACTAAAGATGAATATATCCTTACTCAACCCCATTATGTAGAAAAGATCCTAAAGAGGTTTGGCCAATTTGAAAGCAAACCAGCAATAACTTCTTTCGACCCAATTTTGTAAGTTGCGGAAGAATGATGGAGTTGGAGTACTCACAAATAATTGGTAGTTGAATGTATATCATGAATTGCACTAGGCCTGATATAGCATATTCAGTAGGAATGCTTGCAATATTTATAAGTAATCCTGGGCGTGATCATTGGAGTTCATTGGTTAGAGTACTAAGGTACTTGAAGTTCACTATGAGCTACGAATTGCACTACTCAAACTATCCACCTATTAAAAAAGGATTTAGTGATGCTAATTGTATTTCTGACAGTTTAGAGACTAAATCTACTAGTGGATACGTTTTTACCCTAGGTGGTGGAGCTATCTCGTAGAAGTCTACAAAGCAGGCCTGTATAGCTTATGTAACTATGGAATCAGAATTCATAGCTTTGGACAAGGCTTGCGAAGAATAAAAATGGCTCAGAAATTTCCTGGAAGATATTCCAGTATGACCAAAACATGTGTCGGCAATATATGTCCATTGTGATAATATGGCTATGACATTTAGAATGAAATATAATGCGTAAAATATAATGCGTATAATGGTAAATCTAGACATATTAGACGGAGATATAATACCATTAAGCAATTGCTCTCTAATGGGGTGATGTCTTTAGGCTTTATAAGGTCAAAGAAGAATCTTGTTGATCCTCTGACAAAAGGTTTGTCAAGGGAGCTAATAAAGCAAACATTGATGAGAATGAGACTAAAGCATATTCAATGAATCATTCAGGTGATAACCTAACCTAGTTGAATAGAGGTTCAATAGGTAAACTGACAGGAATGATTCACGTTAACACACTGAGAAACCTATGGTTTATTCATGTTCCTATGATATAAATATAGTGTATTGTCTGGCGACGTAAAAGGATATACGTAAGTATTTAATGACATTGATGTCCTGCTTGCAAGAAGAGTAATGACAAAATACTTTTAATCGTTGTCACCTATATGAGGGTAGAAGTGGGGTCGCTTCTATGAGATGTCTTAATGTCTTAACATTTCTAAAACTCTCAAGAACACAGGATCTATTCAGGAACATAATGAGAAAAAATGTATGAACTTTGATGTATTAAGATGACATATGTGTGAAATTTGTTGTCACGATTTATCTCAGAGAAAGTTCAGTTCAAGAACTTAGTTCACTGTTCTTTAAAATAAATCTTATGAATTCTCACTACGAAAGGTTCAAGTTCAAAAGACACCTCTCCCGATGCACATCTCACTTGTTTCTCTCTCCTATTGTTGTTGTCTATTAGGACACATTTCATTCATGTAGGGGATTGTTGGAAAATTTTTGAGAAATTAAAAAGAAAATAAGAGGAAAAGTGGTGTGTGAATGAAAGTGTGAAAATAACTTGGAAAATGTGAAAGAAACTTGTGGGGTTTATAAACCCATCACAGGTGCCTTGGGGCCACCCCAAGTGGCACCCCACATTTTGTGGGAAAGGGAGGACTTAGATGGCACATAGTCTTCCCTGCACACACGCGCGTGCGCTGTCGTCCGTCTAACCGACCGGCTCGACTTGACACAGCCTAACTCGCCTTTGTTCAGTTCAGTCCGGTCAGATCCAAATCAAAGATTAATTTTTGCTGAAAAATTATCTTATTTTCCTTAGAGAGCAAGAATTTGATTCTGTCAAACGCAGTTTAGCTCCAACATTCATGTGCTTTAAATATGTCAAAGCAATAAACCTTAATGATCACAATCTCCCCACTTTGTGCAACCTCTTATCTTCATCCTATCTGCACATTCTTGAACTGCATTACTTACAGTTCAAGAAGTCCCCCTCTATAAATAGAGGTGTTGGACACAGTTCTAAAACACAACGTCAACACACGGCTTTAGTTGCTATCACACTGCCATTTTCATTTTTGAACTGAGAGAGAGAAAATACTATGAGTTCTGCTAGAGATTGAGAGATTGGTTGCTATTCTTGATCTGAGATTGTTGTATCCTAAAGAGATAATCGTCGTAGTCTCCAAGCACCGTGTGGAGGACGAATACTGTCTTTAGGACATTGCATTCTTGTGATCCTCAATGTGATTCTTCATTGTTCATTATTTATTTTTCCATTATGTTCATTATCGCTCGTTGTTCATTTCCGTTGTAATCGTTTGTCATTTGAATTTAAGTTGTAATCGTCAATTTTTAGTTATAATTGTTCTCAACATTATTTGGTTTATGTAAAATTTGTGCTCTATATCCATCAACATGTGATATAACAATTTACAACGAAAATCTGGAAGAGAAGGTTTTAGGTGATGAATGATAGTTAATAAGGTTAGAATTATTTGCATGTGTGTTTCATGTGACGTAGGACAATTGGTTAAGCAAGAAATTTTGTGTTAAAAGATAAATTGTAAGCTTAGATATGAATGACCGAGATCTGTTGTGAATGAAAATAAAAATGAGAAAAAGTTGATATGATGTTTTTAATATATATATATATATATATATATATATATATATATATAATATTTTTA